>CM021110.1:294677426-294737363 GCA_007115665.2 Sequoiadendron giganteum | reverse complement strand
CCACATGTTCCTATTATTTAGGAATAATCACAAATGTCAATTTACATGTTCATTTCATTTGAATTTAATCTCTTTCTAATCCTAGTGTTGGGGAACACTTTCCAAGGACTTAGGAGATACATGAAATATGTTTAGGATTACAATTAAATGGCATCATATTCCCAACATATCATCCTCCTTTGTATCGGGGTAATCAACTACCCCTCTTACCTCGGTCTTTTTCTTTTTAAGTGGTGGCTGCTCTGATGGAACAAGACTTCTTGGGGGTGAATCTACATCAATCACAATAGGTTGGGTCCCTCTTAGAGGTGATGGTATTGACCTCACAAGAGAACTTTCCCTTGACCCTTCTAATGTAGTAGGGGTCGGCAATGTTTGTTTCTTCCTTACTATCTTCTTCTTCCTTAAGTAGATTCTTATTTTTTGTGGTTGTTGGTAGGAATGTCTTTCCTTCAACACTATGATAGGGACTTCTTCAACTTTTTTTGATTTCCCTTTGTCTATTACTACATGCTCCTCCCTCAAGACACCCACTATGCTCTCAAAATTGTCTATAACATACATAATTCTATTGAATTCACCCTTGATATTAGGAATCGGGTCATAATTGGGGTCAAACCTTTTAACTTTCTCCTCCATCTTATTGAAAGCAAGATACTTCGCTTTCCTCTCCTCCCGTTCTTGGAAGTCAAAAACATTCTTGATTAATCATTTGGATAATAAAAATTATGCACAAAATGCCACTTCTATTCTTTTCCTTTAATGAATCAATAAAACACTCAGGGTCATGGTTCCTTGGGCGCATTGTGTTCAAGTTGTAAGGTGCAAGAAGTTGCACAAAGTCTGTCCACCCTCCCTTTGCCATTACAAAATCTATAAATGCTATCCATTTAGGAAATAATGAGCCCTTCCTTAGTGTCTTAGGTAGGTGTACCATTTGAGCTCCTCCCAATTGTCTCATGATTTCCAAAAATCCAATCCTTAGTGACACGTCACTTGGTATTACAAATGGATTCACATTTGTGCCATAGAATTTGAGGAGTGTTGTGTTAATATATGGGATTATATCCCCCCAATTGTGGCTCAAGTTCATATCAATTATCCTTTCCATTGGCCTCAAGAAATCATGGATCTCCTTGGGGATCCTTGGTGGGTCTTGAACCAGGAACCTCCTCAGCTTTGATGAAAAGGTATTGTGGAACACCACATAATCAAACTTTTGATCATCTTTGTGAAGATTTTGGGTCCAGCATTGGATAGGTAGATCAATACATTCTTCCTTTTTGTTCAATGTCATATCATTTCCAAAATTCTTCTCTCCTTTATATAAGAACATATGCATCAAGAGAGAATACCATGAGAAATTTACCCAGTCCTTTCCATTTTTCAAATCAACCAAACCCTTGTGGATGTGTTCTGCCAAATATGTGGCATAGTCATAGAGTGCATTGAAGGTTGGATGTTGCAAATGGGCTGCCATATAACTATATTCTCTTTTCAAGGTGTCAGGTGGAGTGAAACCAATAATCTAGCATAGTGAATACACAGTTTTCTTGAAATAGTTAGCAAAATACTTCATGGGGAAGGGTTCTAATTCATCTTTACCAATCTTTATTTTCTTCCTATTCTTCCCAACCCCAATATTGGTTGTGTGCATAGGTAACATTATCATTCTGAGCAGCACCCTAGTATTCTCATATTCCTTTCTGAATACATTCATATCAATAGGAATTGTATCCTTGTTCCACTCATGTAGCTAAAAGATATCTGTGATTTCTTCTCTAGTTATCTTTAACATCTCTTTACCATCAAATGTTCTGATCACTCTGGAAACTGGGTCATACCTTGCAACAATGTCCTTCAATAAATCTATATCCATGTATACATTGGGGACTACCAACTTTCCCATGTCTAATCTCCAAGGATTGCAAACAAGAACACCAAGATTTTTGTTTCTGAACCAATGTTGGAACAATTCCCATCCAATTAAGGGTAACTTGACATCCTTAATAAAACATTGCATGTCTATTAACTTTTCTTTAATTCTAGTTCCATAAAATAGAGCTCTTCCCTCAACCTTTTTATTAGTGGAGGGTTTTAATTGGTCAACAATGTTTTGGGAGAGAAGTCTGGATGCGGTTGTAGAACTACAAAATTGTGATTTAGGCGTCGTTGGTAGCGAGATAAGTTCAGACTAATTTAGGGTTTCAATACTGAGAGGTTTAAAACCTAACTTTTCAATTCAGAACATAGGGTGCATCTCAAACTAATTTAGGGTTTTGACACAGAGAGGTTCAAAACGTACCTTTTCTATTCAAAACCAAGGGCATGAATCAAAGCTATAATTTTAATGGGTTTGAAAGAAATTCTCAGCTTATATGCAATTTCAAACCACTATAAAGAAAATAAAAAGCACGTAGACCAATTCAATTGAAAGACATAGTGAATATTTACCCTAATTCAAGATAGTTTGGATAAAGCACAAAGAATGGCATTTTTTTACAGTTTTACTTACGACTTTTTCACTTGTAGGAAACCCTAATTTTATTTTTGACCGCGTTGATCTCTGGAATGCCCTTCTCGATCTCCTAGATGCTTCAAACTCGTTTACAATCTTCAATTATGCGAAAAACCAATCTTTTATGTGCATTTATGTCGAGATTGGGCAGATCTGGATGTCTTTTTTGCCATTGCTACTCACACGCGTGAAGCAGAACAACTCTCATGTTCACATCTTCGATTTTGAATATCAATCGTCGATCTCCTTGTGAGATGGCACTTTGGACAACTCAGATTGAGTCAACAAGGTTTGAATTTTCATCGCCATCATTCATCTATCCTTCGGCCAATGAAATTTTGTCGATTGGAATGCTGACTCATTCGTTATGTGGGCTCCACCTTCTTTTCCAAGCGGTGAAATAAATCCACGTTTCGTTCGCCCGCTAACCCCACTTCTTTTCATAAAACTTTATTTTATTCCCACGGGGTGAGAGGGGAACAGTTGAGATTAAATCTCAATGTTGCATGTGGATCATCGATTTAAAACCTTAAGGCGTCGAGTATGTGAGTGGAGATTGGGCCCCACACCTATAGAAAAACATGTGTCTTCAGCTCGCTAACCCTGCAACATTTCAGAAAGTATTATTTTATTCCTGTGGGGCAGGCGGGGAACAACCAAGATGGAGTCCTCTGATCTAACAGTCAAAAAATGTGCACATGCATAAAAGCTAGTTTTAAAGAAGGGGACCCGACTAGGTCGATGGGACAAAGACCCTTAAGATTAATGACTTAAGACTTGAGTCATTCTTGACTTAGGAAATATTTTTGTCCAACTTAGGAAGATTAAAGAAATGGTAATGTTGGTCCTTGGATGACTGACGAACCTAGACCAAGGGGAATGAATAGAATCAAATCCTTAGATCCAACCCTCGACAAATCTTAACCATTGATTTGAACACCTTTAGTCATCAATGCCTTTGAGTAGTGGTAGGACCCACCAAAAGAGCGTACAAGTGTCACCTGCCTGCTATCTCGCTGGCTCCTTAATTTGATTAATTTAATCTTGTGGGATGGAGGGGAACCAATAGAAAGAAGTCAATAGGACCCACCAAGCATAACAATGGATTTTAATAAGCACGTGCAGTTATTACATCACTTAAAATGGGTTGCTTGCCTAGGTTTATAACATGAATGATATTGAGTGAAAATTAGAACCCAAACTTAGGGAAAGAACAAGAATTAAAGAATTTTATGACCCACATAAGACAAGGCAAGATTTATACGGATTCTACGGGTAGCAACCAGGAACACTAAGCTCAAGGGGTCGGTGAGTGAATGGACGCAAAGGCATAAGATATGAATTAAGAGACCCGAAATGGGTAAAACTGAGTCAACTTCGAATTAGATTATTAGAATGTAGGTAAAAGGAAAAGACACTATAATATCTTTAATTTTGAATATAATATCGACCTATCTTGCTTTGTAGTATTGTATTCACTATCATCTGACTCAAAATAATAAACGGTTATTTATAAGTTAATGTAATGGATGTTGAGTTGTTAGCTTCTGTTCAAGGAATGGATTAATATTCCTTTCAATTATTTATCAAAGATTGTGTGAATGGAAATGCAATAGGAATTTATAAGTAGTGTGATAAGTGTTGGTCTTAAAAAATGATGCAGAATCACATATGTATCAAATTCAATACCATGGAATACAATATAAAATATCATAATTTCATGGAATACAATATAAAATATCACAATTTCATGGAATACAATATAAAATATCATCAACTACAGTTTGGAACAATGGAAACTAATTCATGAAGTGCAGTATAAATACCTAAAAGTTTCTAATTCACTTCCATTTCCCAAATGGACTCAAGGTCCTGAAACTGGCGTTCATCTTGAGATAAAGTAAAAGAGTCGTCTTGATTTTGAGTCTGCTCTTCATTTTCTTCAGCATGTGTCTCAAATTCATCATTCATTGTGTCAATGACATTTATCCCACTGCCACTGTTAGTGCCACTAGTACCAACGTTTGGAATTGGAGTGTTGCACAACCCGGTCTCTCTTCTTTCACATGTGAACCTCCAGATTGTGAGTGCCCTTTCAAAAGGAATTTTTTTGACATTATACGTAATTCCTTTCATCCTCAAGAAATTTTCCAAATTCTTTTCTAGTTTGTTTCTCAACTTTGATTTCAAAAAAACCAATGTACTGAAAACTCTCTCATCCTCCACCGACCCCAATATAATTGTTTGACATAAATTAACAAGTTTGAAATATTTTGATATCGTACCATGCAATATTTCAATCTGACCTAAGTTTTTTTGAACCTTTGTTATTGATCCCGATTCAAAGGCCTTCTCCATGCCCATGGAATCATACTAGTCCCTTATAGCTATTGAAAAATTATTACATTGTAGTCTAATCTTAGCTTCATCTAAAATTCCTTCTATTGTCCGCTCATTGTATGTTACACTTTTCAAAAATTGTTCGATCAAGATTTTTACTTTATCGTGAAAATCTTTTGGGTTATCTCGGTTTACCCAAAATTGAGGATACACAATACCCATGGCTTCAAGTATTTCATGTCGAGGGAATCTTTCATGAATCTTTGAGGAAAGAGATTTTGCAATTTCCTTCAAATTATCACTAACAAATTTAACAATGTCATTAAAATCTTGCTCATTAACAACTACTTCTCTGTTGGAGCGCCTGGTTGTCTTACAATGGTACATTGGTATCTCATATCCACATACATAGATACATAAGTTCCTGCTTGCATTAAACTGTAAATAATTATCAGGATTATTCAAATCAGTAATTTTTTGCCACATAAAATAATTTGGGCTTTCTTGTGTTAGATCTAGATATAGATGATCAATGGCCAAGCATGTATGTTTACATAGATTGGAATATTCATAAATATACATAATTTTTTCTTGGGCTTTCTTCACAAGATTGTTCATTACATCCAACTTGGGGAGACGACTAGCTAAATTCAAGAGTGTCTCTATATCGCTTAGCCTATGTAAGAGGTCAGGAGCTTTGCCTACTGTGTTGCGATGCTCATACATTACTCCAATCAAGGATTGATATTATGAAAGAACTCGTTGAGCTGGTCTATGTAGGGAGATCCATCTGGTATCAACATCCTTGAGAAGCTTGTTTCCTAGTGTTATTCCCTCAGCAAAATTTTGAAATTCTGTGAAATGTTTGGGACTTCGGTAGAAGTATGCATAGATCTCACAGACTAGATTTTCATCTTTTGATACTGTAGGAAACTTGCTTACAATTTTGAAAGCTAAATTCATTATGTGGGACATGCAATGAATGCCAAGCATGTATGGTGCACAAGTAGTTTGTAACTTTGTGCAAACACCACTCCTTTGACCTTGCATCAATGTAGCTCCATCAGCTCCTACACACACCAACTTTTTGGCAATTGTCAACTCATCCATACCTGCAATTTCATTCAAAGATTTCTTGACTAGTTCAAATAGATTTTGCAATGTTGAATTGTCCTTCATTTTATGAACATAGAGAAGATGAGCTTGGTGAACATGTTGTTCTACAGTATACAAATGCATACAAACCCAAGAAGTATTGTCTACCGCAGTAACTTCATCTAAAGATAATATAATGAAGTTTGACTCTTTTACTTTCTCCTTTAAATCTTCCTTTTCCACTATAGCAAGACAGTTTTCCCATTCCCATCCAACGTTTACTGACCAATGTGAGAAGGGAAAGTGAGGAACACCCAAAAAAGATAATAAACTAGAACATTTTGGGTAGTCTATCATAGGATGCCTTCTTGACAAAATATGAAAAACAACACTCATCGGAACAATTTTTGACAGATTTTCTCCTTCCATTGCTTTTCCAAATTGAGCCTCAAGTGTACCTTGACATGCAAATTTTTTTGACATTCTTTGGTTATGCTCTTCATATTCCACAACATACTTAACATGAAGACATTCTTTCTTTGATTTACATCATACGAGTGATTGTTCCTTTCTATCTATGATTTGTTTTTCATAAACTTTACTAATATTCTTTTCTAGAATGTCAAGTTTTAGTTGCAACTTCTTGTCTCTTCTACATTTCCAACTGCAAATCATACACATGCATTTTGTTGCACTTTCAACATCATTTAATTTCCCCACTGGTACAATGAATGGGTACTTTGACAACCAACCAAGTTAAAAATTCCTTGTCATTTCCCACTCGCGCCCCATTTTTTATTTGCCTTTTCTTTTCTTGCTACCAACATTATCCTAATCCAAGTCAATTATCTCATTCTATCTAACCAAGATATCCCTTGGAACATCTTCTGCGGTATTTCCATCCTCATTTGATACATTTTGATTTAATTCAATGACAATCTCACCTTGACCTTCTGATGACGGTGGGGTACTGTGAATGCCTTCTTCATTAATATTTGGTGGAAGAGTTGATGACGTAGCTCCATCTTGATCTGATGGATCAAAAGCATTGCCAATTCCAAAGTAAGACTATATGGTACCTCTACATTTTGGGCATTTTGATGGCCTCCCAGTCCCTTCACCACCTTGAGGAGTCTTACCCTTGTTGCTCGACATACTAATCTCTCATTTCAAATAAAAGATGGAAAAAATGTCTTCTTGTTTAAGAAGGATAAATAATATAGATTGCATTCCCTACTCAATATCATCTTTAAGATTGAATCAAGAATGGAAAAGAGATAAAGAAATCTTATTACTAATAACACTATGAAGAAATGATCACTCGCCTTTAATTCTACGTTTTCGGCTTTCCTTGACTTCTGAATCGAGAACCTCAGAATTGAACAAAATGTGTTAGAATAAATGATAGTTTATATCAATCCATATTTGGCGAATTCCATGAGATTTTTAAATGGTATATTAAAAATTTGGCAAATCCTGCGTGCTTATACAACGATACGTTGTAATTTTCAAGGCGAAATGTGTCCTCAAATGTAATTATTTTTTAATGTTATTAGCGAAATAGGTCCTCATAAGCAACTATTTATAAATTTTAATTGGCGAAATGGGTCTTCACAAGCAACTATTTGTAAATTTTAATTGGAGAAATGGGTCTTGATACAATATTGTTTTAATAGTATTGGCGAATATGTAGGTGTTTTATTACATGCTTCCAGGATTCCAGGCGAAAATATTAATCAGTCCATTTGAAACACATTTGTTATGCCAGATTTGTTGCTTATTTATGCTTCATAAAAAAAAATTGTTGGCGAATGGACATACATTGGACCGATAATTCATAAATTCTGGATAATTTGGATACCCTGTTGAGTGTGATTAATTCACCAATTTCGAATTGGCTGATTTCTAGAATTTGCCAATTGGTAAAGATTCGCCACTAAAGTTTTCACTGGCTTCAAATTCCAAGTTTTAGATACCTTAATCCTTTGTAAGATTTTGAACATCAGCCTAATATCCCTTAAGAAAAACCTTCTCCAAAATAAATTTCCCAAGATTCTTTGCCAAATCAACCTTCTTGTCCTAGCACCATTCGCCTTTGCAAAGATGGTCTCATTGTCTATCAAGATAGATGGTTTAGCGAACAAGAAGAGTCTTTTGTTTTTGGTAATTTTGAACATGAGATAGAAAATGAAAAGTCGGACTTTGTGCTAATGGATGATGAACATGATCAGTTAGGACAACAGGTTGAAGAGCATAGTCTTTTGGGATAGTGAGACAACAAACAAGAAAAAGGTGATGTAAATGAAGTTTTAACATTTTCATTTGATGAAATTCCTTATTTTGTTGAGCAAGAAGAAGAGAACATACAAATTTCAATACATCACAAGTTCTGGAGCTGATAGAAGTTGGAAATAAGCATGAAAGATGTTGGCCCATGAGGAGGCAAGTGAAGACAGCCTTGTTTTGCAAAATAGAGAAGTTGATACACACAAAGTTGTTCAAACTGAATATGATGTCAAAATTAGTCATCTTATTCGTAAAGGAAAGGAAGAGGTTGAAGAAGACTTTTGTTGGGATGATTTGGAGGCATTTTGTTCAAATTTGAATGCCAAGCCAACACCTATAAAAGAGGAAAATCATGAGCAGCAGGAACATAAGGCATAAATCTCCATGCTTCCGCCAAACCAATCACAAGAAATAAAGAAAATAAGTCAGCAAAATGATGAGATACCAGACTATAAGCATGAAACTAGCAAGGAGGCATCAAAGTTCATCTTTTCAAGAGGGTTTCCTATCAGACATATAGCTAGAGTGGAGGCCACCAAAGTACCACAAGTCATGCTTGCACCCAAACATGAAATTGCAACTGAAGAAGAATGCACTCAACTCACTTATCCACTTCGGGACAACAGTGTACATGACCAACATGAAGGGGTAAGTGGGTGTGATTTCATTCTCCAAGAGTTATTGCAGCCATTGGTTAAGCATCTATTTTATATCTACCTTCTCTTCGCTGCTCATAAACATGTAAACCATTGCAAACTAATGAGAAAAGGAAGCTATTTTAGAGAATCAATTATTGGTTTTTTTTAGCAAGTCATGTTGGTTAGGATAGGTTTACTTTAAGTCAATAAGTGTTGATGCAAAGTGTTGAAGCACATTAATTTAGGTGTTTAGTTAGCTTTGTTGAGGTGTTAACAACTAGTTATCTAGTCTGGCTTTCAGTTTGTCTCAATCTCTCTGACTCTATGCCTAATAGATATGCTTAATGATACTGGTCCTAGAGTTTTAGCAAGGCAAAACTTTTGCAGAGGTCGCCAAAAGTGTTAACCTATTATATCTAGCTGGTCTAAATAGGTTACACCAAATATTTTTATTAGACTTGTGAAGGTTTAGCACTTAATAAGGTTTCCAAGAAATCCTCATTCTTGTCAAAAGTGTTAAAGAGGTCTTATCAAATTTTTCCAAGTCTACGTGCATCATTAAAGGAGGGAAAACATATGTAAAAAGTGAGCCAGATTAATCAAAATAATACAGAGATGGAAGCATCCAAGTTGGGTGCATTTGATTCTGTTACAAATAAGAAAGTAAAGAACAAGATAGACTAGCAGAGGATATTGAGAAGGCATGCCCTGTTTATTAGAGTCAGGGTATTTGTTCAACAAACCTCAAGAAAGCTTGAAGGATTGGCAAAATGACAAAGAGGTGTCAACATGTTTCAGAGATTTTTACCACAGGGATTATTATTGGTAGTTATCTCTAAATGATGATTGTCAATTTGTCATACATTTTTGGGGCAGCCCTCAAGACAGATTTCTCTCTAAGCACATTTGGTGTTTCAAATCGTCATATTCCTAATGTAGAGAATACTTGAAAATTGAATGTTGTAGTCTATCTTCAAACTGGGGATTTGTTGTGGTATCTACTCAGTGTGTACTTGTCGCAACAGTGGCTTTGTTCATGCATTTTATATTCAAGAATTTAATTCTGATTCAAAAGTGGTCCTTGATGATATTAGGTCTGCTATGAAATTATGATAGGAGGCTTAGGTTCCAGAAGCCTTTTTAGGGCTCATTCATATTATTGAAATATATGTCTTCATGTGTCATTTTTGATAGAGTAACTAAGGGTTTAGGTCACAGTGGAGGGCTAGAATGTTGCCATACATTTCTATCATAAAAAGGTGAAAAGATAGTAAGCATATGACAAAGACATAGAAGACAAGGATAATCAGGGAAATGGTCATCATAGTTTTTTTGAATGAGAAATCATTAGAGATGATGGAGAGAGTTTCAACACTTCAAAATCAACACAAGACAGAGTGAAAGGATTACAGGGATAACCAGTGGGCAGTAATAGTGATCTACACTCGACTAGTACAAAGATAGGATACATTCATCGGCAGTGTTATAAAGCATGTCATTATAATGGAGTGCAAGATTATATAACAGTAGAGAGAAGGAGATCAGACAACAAGCGGGATATGCATTCATAGAATGTATAATTGCTGCAAGAGAGCAATAAACATTTTGTTGCTCTAAGCTTCATCACATGGCAGTGGTTGAAGTTGATGTCAATAGTTACATTGTTGGGGCAGTAGGCACACAATTGATGGTAAATAAATTATCGTAGAATCCTTCTAAAGACCTGTCAAGCTTTTATATTGAGTTCTTTAGGGCTTGGATCCAAGAACCACTACAAGCATGTGTCGTCGAGGTGAGATGTATTGGGGAGAATCAAATTAGTGGAGAAGATTGTTTTATTATGAGGCTTTGTGTATATTTTCCAACCTTGAAGGCTAAAAGTGATGGCCCTAGTGAGATCACAATACATGCTATTATTTACTATTATGGTTGGTGGTTATCCATTTCCATCAAACTATCATTTATTTCCTAAATCTTGCTGCACTTTTGTGAATGAAGTTTTGTGCCAGAGCTTTCCAGACACTAAGAGATTGCAGGTAAGAGATATCGGGATTATGGATGTCATTATTTATTACAATGCTGTTTATGGAGATCTAAATGTAACATTTTTTTGGTTAAGTTAATGAGGCTTGTTGAAAATTGGATCAGTCTGCAAATGATTTTTTGGAGAAAGTAATTGCAACAGTAAAATCTATAATAAGGTTTCATGAAGCGGGTAAGGCTATTAATTGACATGCCTCAATGTTAGTATTATCTATGGTGGCTAGATAATGTGACTTCAACTCCTATGCAGTGGAGTATGGTATCATGACATAGGATATGTGTGAATATGGCTGGAATGCGAGTTAGTATTACAAAGAATTAACTGAAAAAGTCCATTTGGAAATGGCTCATTAAAGCTCGCAATGATGCTACTGCCCTGCAAGTTTGAAATGTCTTGATTGTGTGACATGTTGCGTCATACTAGAACTGAATAGATAGTATTGATGAGAATAGAATCATACAGTGCTTACTATGACGGTGGGAAAAATGTATGCTATGTAAAAATTCAAAGGAATTAAAATCACTCTGCTTAATGACAACACTCTACGGATTGACATGGACTCTATTACCTAGGATATTTGTTTTTGGGAAAATTGAAGATGATTTTTTTTGCATTTGAAGAGAAGGACAAGATATGGTAGAGTCGATGCATTTGTGGGAAGCTGTCGTGTGTGAAGAAGTCCAAGTTGATTGAATCCCCATGTGGATTTATATTTTTATTTAGATGGAAAAATGTTTGGGTTTTATTTTATTAACCTTGCTAGGTGTCTCAAAGCATGGAGGTGGTATAACAAGTGTTTATATTTTGAGAAGTATGAGAATACAGGTGGCAGCCAACCAAAAGGATTTTGAGGTTTTTTGGTTTAACAGGTAGTACATGTCGAAAACATCAATACAAGGAAAATGAAGTATGGGATTCCTCCTATAATATTTTCAGAATCTATTAAGGTTTCCCTTAAAGGAATGGGCATAAGTAATTTGTATAGTCATCAGGCAGAAGCAATGCAAGTTGTAGTATTGAGAAAAAATGTTATTGTGGCAACATCAATTGCCAGTGGAAAGTCGCTTACATGTGAATCATATGGGTACTATTTTGTAGTCTCATATTGAATATGATGATAAAGAGGATGAGGTAGGATTGAGGGCATCTTCTTCAAGAAACAGTTATGATGATGATGATAGTAAGGTTTTCAAGATTGATGTTGCTCGCAAGCCAATTCTAAAGCCAGAACCGGTAAAACAAATGGTTGGTTCTGATTCAGGGGTTCTCTAGAATCCTCAGAGAGAATCACTGAGTTGCATCGAGACAGAGGAAATGATGTATATGATATAGGTGTAGCAACACGAGAAGAAGAGTTTTCCTTGGGAATGGTAGATAATTCTGATATGTTCTTTCAAGCAACATCTATTGCATTTGAGTGGATTTTGTAGGATGGTATCGTTAAAGTTGCAGTATAGACGCTTGAAAAAACCTTATCCAATGGGATAGTTTTCAATATGCAGTAGAAGTAACAAATTTTATCAATAAAGTTGGATGTGAATTATAAACTTGATAGTCGATAAGAAGGGAATCGATTGAAGTAAATAGAGGAAGGAATCAAACCAATTTAATTGTGAAATATCATGAATTGTATAAAATTTATAATTGATTAACCTTATAAGAGTTGACACCACCAAGAAGGCGACTAATAATCAGGAAGTTTAATCCATAGTATGGAGTCACAATGAGAATTGAATGGTCACTGGTGACAATGGTGGTACCATCTGTTGGGTATATGAAGCCCAACGGACATTTGTCCCTTCAGTTTCCTTTGACCATTATGTGGTATGAGCTTCTATAGAATAGATGTTAGAATTTTGATCCTGCTCAAAAGATACAACTATTAAGGTTTGAGACTTTGTGTGCTACCAGGAAGAGCGATCTCTGATAGTCAGGCCATGGTGGGGTGTAAATAGTTTGACTGGCATCCAACAAAATCATTTCTTGTTTCAAATGGCAAGTACAACCATATAAACCGTGGGATGCAAAGGCTGGAAAGGAGTCATGCTTACTATGTGTTCAAAAGGAATACAATCCTATGTGTCAAATGGAATCAAAATGGCAATTGGGTGTTTTCTACATCTAAGGACCAGATTATAAAGCTCTATGACCTACGAAGTTTGAAAGAGCTTGAATCCTATCATGGGTATCAAAAATATGTAACATTGGATCGACTTCCTTTCTATGAGGAGTTATTTGAGATTTAGAGCTCTGATGGATTCATTTTACGCTACTTTGTTGGGCATGAAGTACATCAAGTTGAAGTACATAATGCACATGAAACTGGTGTATTGGATCTTACATGGAATCCCATGTAAGAAGAAGTCTTGGGAGTAAGAGAAATAATTCCAATACAAGCTCAATTGTCAGTATTGATCCATAAAATCATCTTGTTTTGATTATCCTTTGATTTTTTATTGATCTGGTCGCACAAAGTTTGGATTAGAATTTTTGAGAAGAATTTTTTTGTACTTGGTTGATGGAGGCAGTTGCAAAGACATAGGAAGCATGTCCTATATTTATGGAGTGAATAGCTTGAAAATTAATTATCAAAAGCAAATGTTGCAACACCATTATCATCATAGTTGAAGGAGTCCACAACCATTTATCCCTACTCCTTTTTGAAAGAGTTTGTCGCATGCTTCAAAGGATATAAAGTAGGAAATGAGTACCCAATGCCTCAGGATTTTTGACTGCTTGTTAAGAGCAGTCAAAAGTATTTATTCCAAGAGCACATGCCCTTTTTTCAATGATGTTGGTTAGATAGCATAAGAGTACGCCTAATTTCAAATTTAAGTTAGTTCTTACGTTTTTGAAAAAATATTGTAACTTGTAAGAGTTCTTTCAAGTCATATTATGTATTGCAACTTAGAAAATCAATTTTCTTGCTCATTCTTGGAGCTATGTATTGTAACCTATGAAGGTTCTTTCTAGCAAAAGAGTAAGCATTGTAATTGTTTTCAAACCTGTATGTTACTTGTAAGTAATTTTTAATCAATAAGATAAGTTGTTTTTACCTTCTCAAAGTTGTTTTATTGTGCAAGCTTCAAAATGGTTGAACTTGATATCAAGATGCTTTTTCCCCTTGATTTTTGTCCTATTTTCATTGCCTTTATGTAGAAAATATGTACTTTTGCAGGTCATTACTTGTGTTTAACCAGCTAATGGAAAAGTTTAAGTTGTGAAAATATTTCTACTTTCCTTATAAATGTTCTCCTAGATATCAAATCTGGTCATGAAATGCTTATGCAAGAGTCATATGAAAGTTTGGGTTGTGTATGAAAGTTTAAGTTTTTGATCATCTTATGTTCATTCAAATGAGTGTAGGTCAAAATTCATTTGGTGCATCATCTTTTAGTTTTAGGATTCATTTTCATGTTTCATTTTACCCTTTTCTCAACAATAATCATTAGTTTACTTAGTTTAGGTGATAAATCCAAGGGAACCAACCATCTATGGAGGTTGATCTTCACCATCTAATCCCACACTCAAGGAGATCATCCCATGTTTCACAAAGAGATCGAGTGATTTCAGCATATCAACAAAGGGTGCACACTTCTATGACAATAGTTCTATTTTTGTATAAGAAGATATTGACACGTGCAAGTTAAATGTTGCTTTAGATAGCTTGATAAAGTTGGAGGAAGGTTTAGTAAAGTTTTCTAATGTTTTAAAAAATTGGATTGAGGAAGAATATTTGTCTCATTTGAATCATATCAAAAGAATTTTGTCATCTTTGTGGCCTTTAGAAGATACATTTGTAGCATGGATGGAGAAGTACAACTAACTAATCATGCACCATCCCCACTTTCTCTCATCATACATATCAAGGAATATCTTTTGTGATGACTTCTATAACTGTTTTGTCTTCTAGTGATGTACTATTTGCCTTTTTCAAATAGTACTATTATTGTTTGATCCTTTGGGCAAGATTGTAAAATAAAAATGTGACATCTATCCATGGATTTAAGCTTGTTGCTCCCTTATTTCTATAAAAGGGATTTCCAATCCATTTTAAATGGATCTTGGAATTTTGTAAGAAGGAAAGTTATGTCTTAGGTCTCTACTAGTCTAATCTACGTTTTCCAAGGAAGGAATGAAAATACAAGTTTAATTTTTTTGTACATCAATGTATAATGTTCAAATATATGAATACATTGTGATAAATTCACAATCAATTATATCCAAATATACATTTTACTATTCTTATGAATAAAATTAATCAAGGATCAGTGAAGTTCATATTTGCCTTGCTGTGCAAGTGAATGTTTCTTATATAGCTTCTATTAAAGTAATGGATTAGATTGTTGTATTTAAAATATTGAGAGTTTTAACATGTTCATGGATTGTTAAGAAGAACTGCTTAAAGTCAAATTTCAAAGAATATCATTGTAAGGTAGTGATGTGTAAGCTTTCATTGAATTTATTTTCAGCTTGTTGTTCAATAGATACAGTTTTTTGTACTCTATTACCAAGGATTTAAGGTACCAGTCTAAGAGTGAATGTTGGTTACATGTCCATAGTCATTTATTAACAAAACAATTTGATTTATGTTTAACTTTTTCTTCTTTGAGATTTGCATATGTTTTCAAAGCTATTAATACAAAAGTCTCCAAGAATCTCTCCTATTAGGTAAGATCTATTAGTAATTATTGACATATTTCATGAGAATATTTTTGTTGAAACAATATCCTAATGTGAATTAAGTGAAATTTCATTTGATATTGTTAAGGGTCACTCTCATAGGTCTTGCAAAACCTAAAGTGTAGAGGAGAAAATTGTGAAATCAATCTCATGTTTGTTGGCTAACCACTTGAAATCTTTGAGTATAAGAATTGTCTATTCTTTAGATAATTTCAAGGATTGGTTAAAAATTAAAAAACAAACCAACATGTTCAAAAAAGGGATAGAAAAACATAGGAATCTCTCACCTCCCTCAACCACAACCATTCCGCTAATACAAATTGTTAGGATATCACTAGGTTGATCAAATCATTTCTTACATAAATCTAGGAGAAAACCATGTATAGAAGCTTAAAAAATAACCATAATGAAAATATTAAAGATATGTCACAATATTACACAATATTGTCCTTGAGAAAACCATCAAGAGGAAAAAAATGAACCTCCAAAAGCATCCAAATTCAATGTATTATTTAGCAATGAAACATTACAATACAATTTCAAAGTATCCATGAACACTTCTAAAAAATAAAGCTCCTTGAATGCATCCTCCATGTTTCTAAGAATTTATACACACATCCCATGGCATGCTTCACATAGCAATCAACAAGAGTGCTCAATAAAATGTCAACCACACCAAATAAACAACTAGCCAACATCAACCGCTACACATGTGCTTGCATTTATAGAATCAAACACACATAAAAAAACCAAGTGGTAAGGTAAAACCATGAGTACAAAAAACCATTGGCCCCAAAATTTATATTGTGGTAGTAATTTTCTGAATATTTAATATTTTCCCATGCGTGATCCACACATTATATATCTAACCAATGCTACATAAAACTTTACAAGTTGACTCAAATAAATATTTTACATAATTAAATTAATTATTTCTTGTGAAAGGTGTACAAAACACATTTCCTAACAATCACTAGTTCAACACCCAAAGAAGTTGCATTTATGTTAACCTTTCATAGGATTCATACAAGGATAGAAAATTCAAGGATTAATTTTTGTTTTCGGAGAAGGATGATAGGGTGAAGGATTTTATAGAGGGAGAGAACAACAAAAAATCACATCGACAAGCTTTCACAAGAGTCATAGTGTAAACAAATCTCCTCTTATGACTTGGATGAATATCCAAATTCACCAAATTTTAGAATACATCACGTAAGATGAATAGTCTATCAATTGATTCGGTTCACTATTTAATGGAATATTTTAATATTTAATGATTTTTATTGTATGTTTGTAGATATTATTATAGATATATCTCATAGGATAATAAACATCTATATATTACACTTTTTGCTAACTTTAAGGTGCCCAAGCATGAGATGGGAAGTAGATTGAGTTTAAAATATATGAGAAGTTCATGTACTTTTCATTTTAGCACTTGAATCATGGTACTATGATCTAACCATGCTATCATATGGTACCACTTAGCTGCCCATGTCAATGAGGATGAAAATCCCTATCATGGTTAGTAGAACAATGATTTTAGAGGATTGAGACCATTCTTTGCTCTATTCATTGACAAAGAATTACATATGCTAGTGGGTGGAGTCCTTCCTTTTCTTGCTTTTCTTGGCATGTCAAGAGATTTGGTGTGTAAATTATATATGGAATTAGTGCACCAAAAGATGGATTTGAAAAATGAAAAATATCCAAGGACATATTTCTTACAAAAATAGACATAATAAACATTGAGTGAAAAATAAAGAAGGAAAGATATATGTGTTGTGTCAATGATGCATATTTATTGCAACACTAGGCTCTAGTAAATCATGATAAATGATTTTCATATTGAGAATATAATAACCTTATGACATATGATGATTGGGATATCCCTTTTATTTTGGTTCCAAAAATGTAAAACCAACTTGAATGTATAATTTAATATATCCATGAATTTTTTGCCATGGATTTAACATTTGACACATATGTAATTATAACATACATTGCATTGAGTATATTTCATTTCCATGTGAATTAAATTCTATTATTTATCTAATATTTGCTATCATTCTTTGTGTTCCACTTTCTGCTATACACTTTGTAATGCCAAGTATATATGGTTACCAATATCATGACTCATTATGTATAGGTCATGAACATTTGGTATTTCTTATTAGATTCATGGTGGATGGTGCAAGTGATAAGATTAAATATGTTAGGAAATTAACCAATATTAAAATATTACATTACTCTTTCTATCATCATTGATGGATCAATTGTATTATTGAAACCTTCTTAATTTGTACATGTTGTGTTTACATGACAAGGAGATATTTAATTGTGAGATATATCATTTTTTATGGAATGTAAGGTATTCTTGGATAATAACCTTATCATAAAAAATATGTACAATATGAAAAGGTGAGGAATGTTTCATAGACTTAGATCCATCAAGCATTATTCAATTGATCAAGAGGTTGCAATTATGTCAAGCACAACTTTATTTGATGAATATAGAGACACACAACCTGGATTTATAAAGTACTTAGAGGATAAATGGTTTCTCAAGGTGGGTACGGGTCTATATGTTTCCACACACTCAAGAATGCATGGAAAGAAACAAATAGGCCATAGATTCATATCACTCATATCTTAAGAGGATTTTCCTTAGTTTACTCTACATTGCCTTATATTACTGTATTGATTGATTATTATATAAGTTGATCATGGTAGTATATATACAAGTACTTAATAAAAATAAGTAAGGAAAAATATTTTTATATTAACCTAAATCTTGAGAAGTTGAAGAACATATCTTGTGCTTATTCCTTGAAGATCCTGAATTTTCATGTTACCTTTGGTGATACAAGTGATCATATACCATAGACGAAAAGAGATAAATTCAAATTTTAGTTATCAAATATATAGTTCCTTCTTAGGTATGTATATATGCTCTTGTAATTACTCTACCCAAGGATAGACATGTAGGAATATAATCAAGGTTAACTTAATGAGGAGGTATAATATATGTAACATAACTTAGATCAAGTATGCCTAGTTCATCCATCTAATTTTTTGTGAGCGTCTATCCACAACATCATATACTTTTGTGATATGTTAATTTTGGTAATATAATAAAAATTTATAATTTGTAAACCTTCCATCTATGGAACAAGGTTTTCCCAATTCACTAGATGAAATTAGAGTTAATGGGAAAATCCACCTATTTCATGGTGACAACTTGGTTATATTGGTGAGCTTACAACCACTATAGGAACATTAAATTTATAGATTATACACAATCATAACCCTTCAATCTATGGTGTGAACTATTGTAATTGATGAAATCAGATTTAATTAGCAAAGACTCATTTTAAAAAATGATATCTTGGTTGCACAAGTGAGCTTACAAGCACCTTAAGACCTTGAAATTATGGTCTATATGAATAGGATACACATGTATCATTATTTTTACACCGAAGGTGTTCCTTATATAAAGTGAATGAATTGATTTTGAAAATCAACTGTTGAAAATTGTAGAGAAGGATGAAAGACCATTGGAATGATCTCAACCATCAAATTTTCTAAAATATTAAAAAATATAATATATAATTAAAGAGAAAACAACTTATCTAGTCTTAGCTTTCAATTAAGAAAGTATAGGATAATAATTGTTTTTTTTCTTTTTGTAGACATGTAAAATTGACTTAACACCTATCACACACCCTAAACAACATCGAAAAACATCAAACAACATTAAACATCATCCTGAAACATCCTGTAACATATTAGAATGACTTGGAATTGTCCTAGAACATCCCGTAACATCTCAGAATGACTCAAAATTATTTTGTAACATCTTGAAATGAATCAAAATTGTCCTAAAACATCTTTTAACATCTCAAAATGACTCAAAATTATCCTGAAACATCTCATAACATCTCAGAATGACTTAGAATTATCCTGGAACATACCATAACATCTTAAAATGACTTAAAATTATTTTGAAACATCCTGTAACATCTCAGAATGACTTGAAATCATCTCCAAACATCTTGTACCATCTCAAAATGACTTAGAATTATCTCATAACATATCGAAATGACTCAGAATCATCTTGAAACATCTTGTAACATCTCGAAACCATCCTAGAATGTCTCAGAACATCTCAGAATCATCCCATAAGATCTCAAAATCATCTCAGAATCATCCCATAAGATCTCAAAATCATCCTGTAATGTCTCAGAACATCTCAGAATCATTTCAAAATAGCTCAAAATCATCTTGTAATGTCTTGCATCATCTCAGAATCATCCCACATCACAACACAACGAAACGACATCAAAAACCCTAATTCCTCTATTAATTGAATAATACAACATTATTTAATTAATTCACTTTTCCACCATTTCTCATAAATTAAATAAATTTCATTCATTTAATAAAGTCCTAAAAACCCTAATTCTGCTATTAATTAAATAAAACAACATTATTTGATTAATTCATGTTTCATCATTTTGACCAATTAAATAAATCACATTTATTTAATAAATTCCTTATCTCACTTTATTTCATCCTGATTGATTAAATAATGCCAACTATTTAATTGCATCGCTAAAACACCTTATTCCCCTAAGTTGATTAAATTATTAAATCATAATAATTTAATTACGAAACTTTCCCTCCAATATTTGAATCATTAAATCAAACTATTCAAATCAATTATAAAAAATCAAATCAAACTAATACAACTTTGTTTGCAAAACTCAAACTTGATTTGCACATTCAACTCCAAAAAGGAATTAATTAATTAAATCAATTAATTCATATTCCTCACCCACTTTCTGATTGAGAAAGTTAAGATTTCTAACTGAGTAATCTAATTTGTTAAATGATCAATCTAAGTTGTTAACTGAGCAATCTAAGTTGTTGACTGATCAATCTAAATTGCTAACTGAGCAATCTAAGTTGTTTACAAATCAATCAAATTCCTAACTAAGCCATCAAATTCCTAAGCCATCTAAATCCTAATTGATCAATCTAAATCCTGACTGATCAATCTAACTCCTTGACTAGCCAATCTATTTCTCTATCACCCAAATTGTGCAATCAACTTTGCACAATCTCCTCATGTCTAAATCCTCTCAACACACTCTAATCGTTGATTTGGATATTCTCAACACGATCTTGATCGTCCATTTCAAATCTCATTTTCTATATAACAAACCCCTTTCCTCATAAATAAGGATTGGAGAATCAACATCATTTGCACAATGAAGTATTGCTAACATTCGTAACCACCATTGTGAGTGCTTCAACCTCATTTCTTTGGTCAACCAACCAAAGCAGTCACTCATCCAACTTTTGCACACGAACTTTGGAGGCTTCACAGTGATAAGAACAACCCAACATCAGGTGAATACACTCCACTATAGGATGGTAACACTGCGTTATTCTTGTACATTCAATTTTGTAATCATAGATTCTTTAATGCATGTTCAAATAACTTAGTTTCATAGCGTAAATATAGGTTTAGATCTTAGATTAATATGTTTGATCTTAGTTTAGATTCTTAGATTAGCATGTTTGATCCTACTTTAGGTCTAATTTTCTCCCCCTCACACATTTTAGCACGCCCGATGGGACCCTTGTCCCTTTCTCTAACATTTGTTTTAGCTATTTTTGAAGTTACAGATCCCGAAAGCGCATTTTTACAGAGTTTTCATGCACTGCCCAAAAAACTTGTGCACTTGACTGACAAGAAAACCACGCATTTGCAACAAGAACTGCATAGTTGACATGGGAATTGCACATTTTCATTAAGAACAACGCTTTTTATTCAAAACCTACACATCTACTTTTTAAAGTTAGCATTTGTTGTCAGATTTGAGCATCTACTTCAAGACCAACGCTTTTGCATTTTTTCTCTGAGCATTTGCTCTAAGAATTGAGCAGTTTCTTTGACAGACAAGTGCACTTATCCTGCACTGTTGTAATGAACTTTTCCACTTATTTTTGAATGTGTGAATAGGTATTAATGGATTTGATGCAGGATTCAAGTGACATTAACACATTTGTTGTAGGGAAGATGAATGGTCCAAGATTTTCAGATCTACAATAAATTTTTATTATCTTAGGAACTTGATTTTGGTGCTTTAAAATGAACAACTCAAACTCACATTTGTTTTTGGTGTTGTTAAAATTGAACCAAGTTCATGCTTTCTTAATTTAGGAACTTGATTTTGGTGCTCTAAAAAGAACAAACACAAACTCATCTTTGATTTTAGTGTTTTAAAATTGGACCAATTTCATGTTTTCTTAATTTAGGTACTCTCATTTTGGTGCTCATAAAAAGAACAAAAAACACTTCAATTTTGAAATCAAAAAATGAACACATTTCATGCTTTCATTATTAGGAACTTTAATTTTGGTGTATAAAAAGAGCACAAACAATTTCCATTTTGTTGATGCACGTACAAATTACATTTGTTGACCAATTAAATACCAAGACTATTTTCTTAGAAACACTCAATTTTGGAGCTTAAAATGAACAAGTTATTTCTTTTGTATTGCACCATTGCTATTTTTGACTGATATCCTGAATAAAAGAATAATTTTTTTATGTTATTCACATATTTTTGGGGATAACACCACTTGAGATGTTTAAAAAGAATCAATTTGCTATGGATTGTTCAATGCGCATTCATTGATTGGAAAAGATGAAGCATTTTATCTTCTCCCCTCACACCTTTTGGTGATCTTGGGTGAGCAAAAGAACATTTTTGAGTTTTTCACTTTATTTTCAAGTTTACCTTAAAGAGGGGGCTTGCCTTGAGATACATCCTGCGCTGGAGAACTCATTGCAAGGTCTTGAAGCACGTTTACTGGCGGGCTATATTAAAGGTTGAAAAATCGTAAGAAAGTAGCTTCAAGCCATGTTGACAATAGACTGCACCTAATCCCACACCTTAAGCGAAACGAGAATAGTTAAAGAGCTTTAAGTGGCCAGCGGGTGAGTGTTAGATTTTTGTGTTCATAGTTATCACTAAGAACCAAATTGTTTTAGAGGCCACCCTATTATCCAAAAACATTCTCTTAAAGTGGTTCATCGATATTTACTTCAAAGAATTTACTTTCCATGTCCGACTGCATGCCCGCACCATAAGTTGCATGTAAAATCATCTCTTTGGAGTATGAGGCAAGCCTACCTAAGAGAATGGTTTTTATCCACTAGGGTTGTAATTACTTGTTTTTGTTAAACTTTCCCATTACATTCAAAATAGTTTGACATCAAATTATGTGATTGATTTAAAAAAGAACACATTCAAACAAACATTGAACGAGAAGGTTGAATCACAAACCCTTTGATTTAGTGCATACTTAAGAAAGAAGCCTTATATTTGCACCCCTTGTAAGGATATTTCCTTAAAGTTTTTCAAAAATTTTGGCTTTGATTTCAAGTTACATTAATCAAGGTAAACATTTAGAAACTATGGCTTGGGTGTTGTGATTTCACAACCTATGTTATAGACATGAATGTCACATAATTCCATGCTTGCTAAGTCATTCCAAGTGTTATTTTATAGCTTGTCATACTTCAAACATAGAGAAAAGTTGAGAGAGAGTTGTTTATAAGATCATTGTTCGAACCAAAATAATTGGAAAGCCAGAAGATCAGATAGTCCCACATCCATTATTTCCATCCTACCTATTTGAAATCAAAATCAAACAAACCATAAGGGTCATTCCTTCACTCAAACATCTATGATATGGGTGATCCCACAAAGCTAGTTTACAATTTTTGGAAGATTCTGATTTTTGCTGAAATCACATATTTTCAGAAAATATAATGATTTAAGCCTTAAAAAGTTCCATTTTAAGGATTTAAATTGAAGAGGTTTTGATCAAACCACCTTAGATCAAACACCCTTGGATAGAACCCTGCTAGTTTTAAACCATACCTACAACAGAGTCTCCTTTACACCTATCAAAATGCTGATAAAAAATAACTTTTGATTTACCTTTTGGGGGATCAAATGAATTCATTTAAAATTTATTTCAAATGATCATGGTAGTCCTCATAATGATCTATCCAATGAATATAATTTTAATATGTTTTGGTTTTATTATGTATGTGTTTTTGTAGTTTTATTAAACATAGGTTTTTCACCAAAAATCAAGCTCTTTGTTCTGAACATGTGGAAAAATAGCATATTATCAAAATAAAATTGTAAAAAATATGTTTAGGTTGGGTATTGATGTCCTTGATCCATTAAAATAAAATAAAAATCAATTTCAATACATACAAAAAAAGTTATGTTGTATACAGTCCGCCTATGTTTCAAATGTAATTGGTTTGACTTCGAAACTTGATTAATGAAAAAATATTTAATAAAACACTATGAAACCAAATGAAAGTGCTAGATATCATAGTTACAAATCTAAATTCCAAAAAAAAAAGAAATTTATCCTTCATACAATTTTTTTTTATGTTGTATACGGTGAGCGTCACTCCTTAAAAATTTTGTTTTTAAAAAAATGCTAGTTTTCAAAGGAGATGGAAAAAGATGTGCAATTTGATTCCAAATTTTTTGAAAAAAATATATATATATAATCTATAGACAAAACTTCACAAATCACTAGTTTGCATCAGTCTCAAATTCCTCATGGTTTAGCCGCTATAGGAGCCCGAAAGTGAACATTTAGTTAAAAAAAATCAGTTCAGTGTCCAGTTTGCCCAAAAATTGTAAACCAATATTGTGGGATCACCCATATCAACAGTTACTTGGGACTCACAGATAGTACAAATAATATTTCCCACAAAATACCCTTTGGACAAGGAAGTGGAATATGGACCCTAGTTCTTCAACATTTTGATTTCCAAGAAATAGTACCATTCCAAAACAACACTCAAACCCTATGGTCTTGAGCTTCACAACAACCATTCCATAACACCATCAAACTTTATGATCATCTGGTGACCAACTACCCCAATTCAACAACTAGATCTTGTAGCACCGATCCTTCAACCTAGTATCACATATATCGAAGGTGAACAAACTAACATAATAAGCAGCTTGATAACCTTCATTTTTTCAGAAGAATGAAACACCCCACCAGTTTCTCACCGCATCAATTATCCTAGATGAAGAGGAAGATAAAGTTGACATAGCAGAAGGAAGACTCATATTACGACCACCTATGTGGCAATAAATATCCCCTTCATGATCTCACAGAAGGTCAAGATCCCTAAAATAAAGTCCACAGGTTGTAATATCAGACTTAGGCATCTTAGTCCAAAAGATCTCAAGAAACACCTTTGGGCACTTCATGAAACTAGAACTAGGTTGGTATACAACTTTTACAAACGTGCTTCAAGGAACAATCTGAACTTGTATTTTTTGTACTACTGTCAAAATCCCGGTATGTTCTAATAGTTCCAATATCTCACATAATTTGTATCTTATCATTTAGGACAACATTAGGTTTTTAGGATTTGAGTTACCTAGAGATTTCAAACAATTTTCTACTCTCCCACAAGGGACCCAAGTTGTTTATGAAAACTTCAAGACCACATCATAGGAAGAAAATGGAAGCAAGCAAGAACAACACCAATATCCCACCAACAAATGCCATGAATGAAGAAGGTGGTCCATGAGGATATAAACCAAGTGACCTTATGATAATTTATTAAGTATCAAAACATCCCCAAAACATGTCGATTTATTACTCGAATCACTCTTATCTAGGACAACAACATCAAGGGTTTCAAAAACCCCATCAAGGAATAAGTCCAAAACATCAAATTTCCCTAAATAAAATGGAGAGAGATCTTGAGGAACTTAAAAAAGATCTAAATCCGACGTATCATCAATTCCATGTGTAAAGTTGAAATATTACATATCCACAACAAACGGACATCATTCCACAAACACCTCAATATCCACATCAATAACACTTCCAATATCAACAGTATTAAGAAGTTTTGCAACACCAAAGTGTATCTAAAATATGATATCAAAATGTACCTCAATCGCAGTATCCAAAAGTTTTGCAACACCAAGGTGTACCTCAGATGAAATATAAAAATATACCTCAAACACAGTATCAAGGTGTTCCACAAAATCAAGAGCAAAATAATCAAGAAAGGCCATAGAGGAAATGTTACCAAACAATAAGGAAATTCACCCCTGTGGGAGAGACTTTAGAGGTAATCATGCACAAACAAGTACAATAGCAACTTATCAAAATCAACAATAGTCCAACTTATGGTGAACCAAGCTTTAAACTCCCTTGGTATAACCAGTACGAATGATGTGAGTTCCACAAAATCAAGGGTCACCCAACGAAAAAATGTGCTACACTCGAAAACCTCATCCAAGACCTCATTGATCAAGGAGAAATAACTATTAAAAATGGTGTTCAAGGGCCATCTACCAATGACAACAATGATAATGTATCAAACTCAAAAGTTGAAAGCAATGATCAAGAGCTATCTATCATCAATCACATTGATACTATTTCTACATCATCCAGTGAGCATGAGGACATACATCAAGAATTTAATCCCAACCATGATCGAAATCAATCACTTAAGTCTAGCAATGATCCAATCTAAGATATATTGGCATCATTCAATCTCATGGCAGTACATATTTATGATCAAGAGACTCTTAATCCAACACTTATACCCAATGTAGAACGTCTAAGCCAAGAGTTATCACCCATATGTTCATAATTCGAGGAAATTCAAGGATCCCTTACAAGAAATCCCTTCTTTGAAATCGATCCATTTCAAGAATGTGATCCAAATCATATCGAAAATGATACCACACAAAGTCAAGATCAAGAATCCCTATCATCAAAATACTATAATGACTTGGTAGATATCTTCCAAGACATCCCATGTTTTCCCAAAAAAGAACACATCCATATACCAAGAACACATATATCTACCCATGAGATGGTTACTCCTAATGTACATGTAGATGATCTTCATCCAAGAAAAGAGTCTCATATTCTTGAAATCATTACCAAGGAACAAGAGTCTCCTACTCTTAACATTTGTACACAAGATCAAGACATAGCAAAAGCTAGAGACATGTCAGAAATGGATCATAAAGAAGACATATATAATTTGTGAATTGGAAACATCCTATGGAGACATATAAAAAATGAATCATGAGGAATATTTTAACGTGGATAGTAAATTAGAAACACCTCTTGAAGAAACATTAAAATTTGATATCTCACAGGATCAGTCCAAAGATATCAATCAGGAAGGTATCCCACATTTGAAGGATCCTATAAGTGAAGAAGCTATCACTTTTGAAGATCCACAACAAAGCAGAGAAGGACTAACACCTTGTTTCCAAGGTAATACATTTCCTATTACAAGGAAAATCTCTCAACAGATTCAATATCAAGGCAAAGGACTGGGCCTACATGAATAGGGTATCCTTGAATGCATATTATTGGAGATCCTAAGCATCAAGATCTTGGTTATTCAAAGGAATCCAAACATATCAATGATACCTACATAATACTGGGGGTAACTTTATCTAACACAAACACTAACATGGGGAGCACGAAGGGTCCTTACGATGAAATTGCTACCAACACTACAACTAGCCATATCAGGAATCATCATCCAAATATATTTCCACCCTCTGATTGGGACCAACAACAAAAGAAAAAGCTATATCAAATAAAGGAACAAGTCATTCAAGCAAAATAATCAACAAAACAAAATGGACAAGCAAAATTCAAATGGATACAAAAGCAAAAGAAAGAAAATCATCCCTATCAAACTCCATTAGTCAAAGAAACTATGGGGTAAAATCAAAAAGGAAAGTTTATCCATCAAAAATGTTGAACAATGCAAAAGAAAGCTTCAAGAGCAACCTACAATGTATATCAAGACATTGGTCCTAATCGAATCTCCATATCCACCCATCATTGCTCATCATCCCAAGTTTGGAGAGTCAAAGGTTTCAAACTGTCGACCAATCCATCTAGATATCATATCCCTCAACACATTTTTCCATCCATAATATCCAAATCTCACATTGACCATGTGTTGGCAGCAACTATTTATTATAAGGACTCTAAGGGCACTCTATCACGATGTGTGCATCAAGGTAAGGTTAACTATGGTATCCACAAGGAAGATAAGAATTTATAGGGGTTACATTCAAGTGCTTGTATCTTAGCAAAACAACTCCTCCAAGCAGGATATTGTTGGCACGTCATGACAACAACAATGACCATATCAACACTAGCGGCATCTACATCAGCACCACTAGGTGGTTCAACATGAGAAAAAAAGTGTCACCATGATGAAAACCTAGTAAACGGGTGTCTTGTGTGACATCAAAAATCAAGAAAAATAGTCAAGAGAAAAATCATCCTCTAGTGAAATCCACTCTGGTGGTGATTTGGACAAGTACCATGATGAAAACCTGGAAAAAAAATGTCATGTGTAAGAATCAAGCATCTACATGTGTCATTTCAAGTGGAAGAATATCAACTTATCCATAATGAATCCAATCCATTTTTATCCAAATCCAACATATCTTGATCTTGACAAATGTTTGATATATATTTTACACTTGCTTATGGAAAACATCTTGACATGGGTCACTATCATTGGTCCTATCTTATCGAGCATTATTTAAGCCATGAGGCATTGTCCAAAAGGGCATACTCTATCCAAACATGTTATCCTTTCATAAGATAATCCATCACGTACATTGCTAGACACTAGGGGCAAATGCTTACATCTTGCTTTAGAATAAATATTGATCTATGTCTTCTAGTTCACATTGTGATCTAGGCATTTATCCCAACAACAAGGTATACCATCAACGCACTATCAGGGTAACCTTTGAAATAATTTGTCCCATCAACAAGGTATACCACCAACACACTATCAGGGTAACCTTTGAAACAACTCATATCAACAACAATGTGTACCACCAACACACTACCAAGGTAACCTTCAAGGATGATGACAACATGGATTATTCCTTCGCTCAAAAATTCTAAGATATCAACAGTTGCTTGAACCCACAACTAGGTCAAGTAAGCTTTTCCACAACATATCCTCTAGAAAAACAAACTGAAATATCAATCCAAGCTTTCAACATCTTATGTGCCAAGAAAAAGGGTAAAAATCCAAAAAGAAAAAAAAGAAAAAAAGAGAAAAATATACAAAAAAAATAAAAAAAATCAAGAGAAATAAAATTTTCTTTGATTGAAAACCACTTTGTGGCACTCCCAAAACTTGGAAAACAGGCAGTATGTTTGAATCAAACTTGCATCATTATCTATCAGTACCTTTTTCACGGCATCCACCCATCCATTTCATAAATTATGTATCCAACCATGGCTTTTCACTAATTAAGGAAAGTCATTTTATGGGGGGAGAATTCCCGAAACTATTCATGGATTAGATCTTGTGGCATCCAATCATGGTCATAAAACAACAAAAGTAAAAAACACTAGAAAATAACAAAAAAATCAAAAACATGCGAAAAACATAAAAAACAAAACAACATCGTTGGGTTATTCCTTCACAACAAACAGTCTAAAATATCAACATTTACTTAAACCTCACAACTAGTTCAAGTGAATTCCCCATAACATATCCTCTAGACATAGAAATGTGATATCGATCCAAGCTATCAATGTTGTTTACCCAAAAATAATTCATGCTTTGAGTCAAATGGTCGAACTACATGGTCTCTACATGTACAACATAGGAAAGGCTTTATATCCCTCGAGACCCTAGGTCGGTTCCCTTAGGTTTTCAACATGCTTTATTTCAACTTAGTCAAAAAGTACCAAAATCCCAAAAACATATACATTATACAAAATCCAAAAAACATTCACAAAATAGAAAAGGTCAAACCAAGCGAACTACGAGCCTTTGCATGTACAACGTAGGCAAGAATTATCTTTGATGAGCCCCTGAGGCCCTAGGTTAGTCCCCTGAAAGCAACAAAAACAACATCATAAAAAATTAGAAAATAAAAAAGACCCATCCTGTCATCAAAATCCGCAATAAATATTTCACCCATAATACATGAAATGGTGAAATCATCCTTTGAAAAACAAACAAAGAAAGAAAATATCAAAAGCTAGAACTTTCAAGCAAAACAATCGCATAAGATCTGACTATGAATAGATGAAAACAATGCTAAATTATCAACTACCTATCTTTTTGACAAGTCCTCTTTTTGACAAGTCTCAACAACATCCTGAGATATGTCTTAATGGGTTCGTTCCTATGATAGACATGATCAACAACATATAATAGCCCCACCCTAAACAGATATGGAAAGTGATATTGCAACTTTGTTTTTATCTTTTTGTGGTCTTATTTCTGTGATTTATTCTATTGACTCATTCCCAGGATCTCTCGAGGATGTCCATAAGGATTTAGAGAAGAAGGAATGCGGGAAATTGAGCATCATTTTGATTTTCTATTTGTAAGATATTTTTTTAATACTACCATGGAGAATAATTGCTTTATTGAGTATGGAATTTATATTAAAACATTTTTTGAAGCAGTTACATATTAGGTGTTCTATACCTCTCCGCGTGACTGGTCAGAAATATTTTTCACGCAACCCCCCCTATACTTTAAACAAAGTTTTTGTATGTACATTATGAACAAAGATACTCTTTGTTTGTAGATTCAAATTCCATGCAATGGATACAAATTCACCTTGGTAATTTATACCCTAGTGCATCGTATCTGTTTGCTACATCAAACAAGGTTTTTCAAACCACAAAGTCTCTAAAGTGAAGCAAAAGAAACTCATAAATCAACATCCATCATCATATTTCTTCTAATTAATATCATATTTCTATCCATAATCATATCTCTTATAATTAACATCATAATATATCTATTATCTTATTTCTTCTAATTAACATCACATTTCTATCCATCGTCAATATTTCTTCTGATTAAAATTCATTCTACATAAAACATCATTAGCACCACATCCATACTCCATCCACAAATGTTATCAATACATATCATGATGATAATAAACCAATAAAAACATCATGTATCATGTATGGGGCATTCATATCAACATAAACCACATCATAAATGGGATAAAGTATGATTCATCCATCCACATCATATCCATAAATCAAAAAAGCATAAAAACACATATAAACATACATCATCATATATCACCATCACATAAGCATAAAATAAAGTTGAATCAAAGAAGGCATATCTCATATATATCATCATCAAAAAGGGAACATGTCATAAGTACATCATCCATAGTGACACAAGTGTGATAGGATAATACAAAATTGTAACATATATACGAGGTCTCGATTAGACCAATGAATATATATAACCATATCTAAAAAATACCTCTATGACATGAAACAACATGAAGATCAAGTATTAAAAAAGTAAAACCCCAAAAGGAAGGACAAAACCCTACTGACCACCAAAAATATCTAGTTGTCTCACAAACTGATCACCTACACCTACACCACCACCGCCATCGCTCGTAGCACTCGGCTCCCTAAACAATAGCATCATATAAGGTCTGATAATAGGTGGACATCTGTAGAAACCGATCTCACTTAGCTCACATACTATCACACTATGCCTGGAGAGTATCGCTTTGTCGTCAATAACAGTACTTGAGCCTCTGCAGGATGTTGACGGTCGATCTCGATCTCTTGCTCAACCCTCAAAGTGTCTACCTGAGCCTCTATAGCCTATCGTTGTGCTATCTCTGCATCTCTAACATAATTCATTTGAGCTAGAAGTATATCAACATCCCTATTTGGTTTAGGAGGACCTGAAACTTATCCCTGACCCTGCATAAGAGGCACCCGCTCATCCTGAATACCTTGTGCCTCATCACATCGATCTCGATCCAATTGCTTTGCAAGAACCTCAACATGTTTTCTCTCCCCATGATGACCTGTAATACCTACTCTACCCACAATGGGATCACCCCCGGGATCAGTAAACCTCAAAGGCCTGTGTTGTGCCCACCACTCATCATAATCATGAGTAGTACCTGTATCTACCACACCAACTGACCAACCTTAACCAACTAGGGAAAGTGCTTTGAACTCGACAACAATAGTATATATATCAGCCTAGAGACCCCATACACAGACCTCTCGAGTAGTCCGACCAAAATGAGCCTCATATGCATCACGAACCTGCCCATGTCTCTCTGTGAACTGGCGACATACTTGGTTCAGTAGATAACGCTCTATCACAGAAGGCGAATGACCAATCAACCAACGGGTCTATTAGTAGTAAACAAGATGATCAACATCCTCTGGAAAAATTGACAACTCATATAAGGTCTCCACATGAAACTAGGCATCTCATCAAACACACAATGCCAATAAGGAATGTCCCCAGGAAAGATGTAATGTATAAAGTCCCCATAACGATAAGAGTATGGATCATTTGAAGAATGATCATGTATCCCATCTAGATGAGTCGCTCCAATATGCTCCCACGCCCAAACATGCAAAAGTGAAATACCTGTAGACATAGACTTCCAGGCCCTGATACACCACCTCGTGCATATCTCGATAAAGATGAGCAAGCAAATAAGCACCCCAAGCATATCTCATCCCATGCTCTAGCATACTCTCAATACATGTACCCCAACCCACAACAAACTATCGATCTCACCTATCAGTAACAACTAATCCTGATACCAAACCACAAAGGACATGTACAATAGGATCTGCACTATCCAAAAACCCAGATATATCAACCTCTAACTTGTGTACATCCAAGTGTGCAACACCTAACAAACATTGTATAGCACGGGCACCTCATCGAACATGATAACATAATGAGCTCACCGTGAATGGGAAGATGAAGTATCCTCCAAACATCCTCAAGAGTATAGTAGCCTCCCTTATAGGTAAATGAATGGAGGACGTCTCAGAGTGCCACCTCTCCACAAGTGCAGTCATCATCGCCCTATGAGTCCTAATTGGAGGCATGTAATAAACATAGCATAATCCCATGACATCAAGGAAGTCCCACTCAAACACACCGAAATAGGCAATCAAATCAAACAAGTGGTGAGTGTTGGTATGTGGCGATTGATCATGCTATACTATACACTCTTGATCTTTATTTTTCAAAAACTTGATCTTAAAAACATACTCTTTGAAACAAAGCAACCAATACTTTGTATCAAAGAGGGGGAAAATGTAGACATGTAAAATTGACTTAACACCTATCACACACCTCGAACAACATCGAACAACATTGAATAACATTAAAAAACATTGAACAACATCGAACAACATTAAACATCACCCCAGAACATCTTGGAACATCTCGGAATGACTTAGAATTATCCCGAAACATCTTGTAACATCTTAGAATGACTCAAAATTATCTCAGAACATCTTGTAACATCTCAGAATGACTCAAAATTGTCCCGAAACATCCTGTAACATCTCGAAATGGTCTTGGAACATCTCGTAACATCTCAGAATGACTCAAAATTGTCTCGAAACATCCCGTAACATCTCAGAATGACTCAAAATCATCTCAAAAAATCTTGTAACATCTTGGAATGACTCATAACCATCTTGGAACATCTTGTAACATTTCAGAATGACTCAGAATTATCTCAGAACATCCTATAACATCTTGGAATGACTTAGAATCATCTTGAAACATCCTATAACATCTTGAAACCATCTTGGAATGTCTCAAAACATCTTGAAATCATCTCTTAACATCTCAGAATCATCTCGAAACATCTCAAAATCATCTTTTAATGTCTCAAAACATCTTGAAATCATCCTGAAACAACTTGAAATCATCTTGTAATGTCTCACATCATCTCATAATCATCCTGCAACATCCAACATCACACCACAATGAAACAACATCAAAAACCCTAATTCCTCTATTAATTGAATAATACAATATTATTTAATTAACTCACTTTTCATCATTTCTGAAAAATTAAATAAATTTCATTTATTTAATTAAGTCCTAAAAACCCTAATTCTGTTATTAATTAAATAAAACAACATTATTTGATTAATTCATGTTTCATCATTTTGATCAATTAAATAAATCACATTTATTTAATAAAGTCCTAATCTCATTTTATTACGTCCTGATTGATTAAATAATGCCAATTCTTTAATTATGTCACTAAAACACCTTATTCCCCTAAGTGTATTAAATTATTAAATCATAATAATTTAATTACGACACTTTCCTTCCAAAATTTGAATAATTAAATCACACTATTCAAATCAATTATCAAAAATCAAATCAAACTAATGCAACTTTGTTTGCAAAACTCAAACTTGATTTGTACGTTCAACTCCAAAAAGGAATTAATTAATTAAATCAATTAATTTATATTCCTCACCCACTTTTTGATTAAGCAAATTAAGATTGTTGACTCAGAAATCTAATTTGTTAAATGATCAATCTAAGTTATTAGCAGAGAAATCTAAGTTGTTGACTGATCAATCTAAATTGCTAACTGAGCAATCTAAGTTGTTAACAAATCAATCAAATTCCTAAATAAGCCATCTAAATCCTAACTGATCAATCTAAATCCTGATTGATCGATCTAAATCCTTAACTAGAAAATCTCTTTCTCAATCACCTAAATTGTGAAATCAACTTTGCACAATCTCCTCATGTCTAAATCCTCTCAACACACTCTGACCATTGATCTAGATATTCTTCAACATGATCTTGATCATCCATTTCAAATCTCATTTTCTATATAACAAACCCCTTTCCTCACAAATAAGGATCAGAGAATCAACATCATTTGCACAACGAAGTACTACTGACATTTGTAACCACCATTGTTAGTGCTTCAACCTCATTTCTTCAAACAACCAACTAAAGTAGTCACTCATTGAGCTTTTGCACATGAACTTTGGAGGCTTCGCAGTGATAAGAAAACCCCAACATTAGGAAAATACACTCCACTACGGGATGGTAACACTTTGTTATTCTTGTACATTCAATTTTGTAATTGTAGATTCTTTAATGCATGTACAAATAACTTAGTTTCATTTCGTAAGTGTAGGTTTAGATCTTAGATTAATATTTTTGATCTTTGTTTATATTTTTAGATTAGCATGTGTGATCCTACTTGCAATCTAACGTTCTCCCCCTCACACATTCTATCATGCTCCGTGTGACCCTTGTCCCCTTCTCTAATGTTTTTTTGAGTTGTTTTTGAATTTGTAGGTCCTAAAAGCACATTTGATAGAGTTTTCACGCACTGCCTAGAAATTTTGTGCACCTGATTGACAAGAAAACCACATAGTTGCAACATGAACTACTCAATTGACATGGGAATTGCACATTTTCATTAAGACCAACACTTTTTCTTCAAAACCTACGCATCTAATTTTTATAGTGTTAGCATTTGTTGTAGGATTTGAGCATGTGCTTCAAGACTAGCATTTTTGCATTTTTTCTTTGAGTATTTTCTCTAAGAACTGAGCAATTGCTTTGATAGACAAGTGCACAAATCCTACACTATTGTAATGAAATTTTCCACTAACATTTGCTTGTTTTTGAATGTGTAAATAGGTATTAACGAATTTGATGCAGGATTCAATTGACATTAACACATTCATTGTAGGGAAGACGATCGGTCCAAGATTTTCAGATCTACAATCAATTTTTATTAACTTAGGAACTTGATTTTGGTGCTTTAAAATGAACAATTCAAACTCACATTTGTTTTTGATGTTGTTAAAATTGAACCAAGTTCATGCTTTCTTAATTTAGGAACTTGATTTTGGTTCTCTAAAAAGAACAAACACAAACTCACCTTTGATTTTAGTGTTTTAAAATTGGACCAATTTCATGTTTTCTTAACTTAGGAACTCTCATTTTGGTGCTCATAAAAAGAACAAAAAAAACTTCAATTTTGGAATCTAAAAATGAACACATTTCATGTTTTCATAATTAGGAACTTTAATTTTGGTGCATAAAAAGAGCACAAATTATTTCCATTTTGTTGACACATGCACGATTTACATTTGTTGACCAATTAAAGACCAGGACTGTTTTCTTAGAAACACTCAAGTTTGGAGCTTAAAATGAACAAGTTATTTCTTTTGTATTGCACCATTGCTATTTTTGACTGATATCCTGAATACTTCCTATTGGTGAAAATAAAAAGAACAATTTATTTATGTCATCCACAATATTTTTGGGGATAACATTGCTCGAGGTGTTTAAAAAGAATCAATTTTCTATGGATTGTTCATTGTGCATTCATTGATTGGAAAAGCTGAAGTGTTTTATCTTCTCCCCTCGCACCTTTTAGTGATCTTGGGTGAGTGAAAGAATATTTTTGAGCTTTGCACTTTATTTTCAAGTTTACCTTAAAGAGGGGGCTTTCCTTGAGATACTTCCTACATTGGAGAACTCATTGCAAGGTCTCGAAGCACATTTACTGGCAGGCTATATTAAAGGTTGCAAAATCATAAGAAAGTAGCTTCAAGTCGTGCTAACAACAAACTACACCTAATCACATGCCTTAAGTGGAACAAGAATGGTTAAAGAGCCTTAAGTGGCCAGTGGGTGAGTGTCAAATTTCCACGTTCATAGTTATCACTAAGAACCAAATTGTTTTAGAGGCCACCTATTATCCAAAAAATATCTTTGAAAGTGGTGTATTAGAATTTGCTTTAGAGAAGTTACTTGACATGTCCAACTACAGGCCCGCGTCATAATTTGCATGTAAAATCATCTCTTCAAAGCATGAGGCAAGCCTACCTAAGAGAATGGTTTCTATCCCTAGGGTTGTAATTGCTTATGTTAAACTTTCCCATTACATTCAAAACAATTTGACATCAAATTCTATGATTGATTTTAAAAAAGACACATTCAAACAAAAATTGAACGAGGTGGTTGAATCATAAACCCTTTGATTTAGTGCATAATTGTGAAAGAAGCCTTATGTTTGCACCCCTTGAAAGGATCTTTCCTTAAAGGTTTTCAAACATTCTAGTTTTGATTTCAGGTTACATTAATCAAGGATTATATTTGGAAACTATGGCTTGGATGTTGTGATTTCACAACCTAAGTTATATACATGAAGGTCACATAAGTCCATGCTTGTTGAGTTATTCCAAGTGTTGTTTTATCACTTTCCATACTTCAAACACGAGAAAAGTTGAGAGAGTTGTTTATAAGATCATTGTTCGAACCAAAACAATTGGAAAGCAAGAAGGTCAGATAGTCACACATCCATTATTTCCATCCTACCTATTTGAAATCAAAATCAAAGAAACCATTGGGGTCATTCCTCCACTCAGACATCTATGATATAAACAATTACTTGGGACTCATAGATAGTACAAGTAAGCTTTCCCACAAAATATCCTCTAGACAAGGAAGTGGAATATGGACCCTAGTTCTTCAACATTTTGATTTCCAAGAAGTAGTACCATTCCAAAACAACACTCAAACCCTAGGGTCTTGAGCTTCACAAAAACCATCCCATAAAACCATCAAAATTTATGAAAATCTGGCAACCAACTACCCCAATTATAGAATCAGATCTTGTAGCATTGATCCTTCAACCTAGTATCACATATATCGAAGGTGAAAAAATTGAGCTTGAGAACCTTCATTTTTTAGAAGAACAAAACACCCTGCTAGTTTATCACTACATCAATTGTCCTAGATGAAGAGAAAGATGATATAGCATAAGGAAGACCCATATTACCACCACCCGCGTGGCAATAAATATCCCCTTCATGATCTCACGTAAGGTTAAGATCCCTAAGATAAATTCCACAGGTCGTCATTTCAAACTTAGGCATCTTAGTCCAAAATCTCTCAAGAAACACCTTTGGGAACTTCGCAAAACCAGAAATAGGTTGGTATACAACTTTTACAAATGTGCTTCAAGGAACAATTTGAACCTGTATTCCTTCTACTACTGTCAAAATCTTGGTTTGTTCCAATAGTTCCAATATCTCATGTAATTTGTATCCTATCATTTAGGACAACATCGGGTCTTTAGGATTTGAGTCACCTAGAGAGTTCAAACGTTATGCCACTCTCCCACAAGGGACCCAAGTTTTTTATGACAACTACGAGATCACAACATAGGAAGAAAATGGAAGCAAGCAAGAACAACACTAGTATCCCACCAACAAATTCCATGAATGAAGAAGGTGGCCCATGAGGATATAAACCAAGTGACCTTATGATAGAGTATTGAGTATCAAAACATCCCCAAAACATGTTGATTTATTACCCGAATTACTCTTATCCAGGGAAACAACATCAAGGGTTTCAAAACCCCCATCAATGAATAAGTCCAGAACATCAAATCACCCTAAATAAAATGGCGAGAGATCTTGAGGAACTTAAACAAAATTGAAATTCGACGTATCATCGATGCCATGTGTAAAGTCAAAACATTACATATCCACAACAAATTGACAAAATTCCACAAACACCTCAATATCCACATCAAAAACACTTCCAATATCAGTAGTATCAAGAAGTTTTGCAACACCAAGGTGTATCTCAAATGCAATATCAAAATGTACCTCAATTGCAATATCTAGAAGTTCTGCAACACCAAGGTGTACCTCAAGTACAATATCAAAATATACCTCAAACACAGTATCAAGGAGTTCCACAAAATCAAGAGAAAAACAATCAAGAAAGGCCATAGAGGAAAGATTACCAACCAATAAGGAAATTCACCCCTTTGGGAGAGACTTTAGAGGTAATCATGCATGAACTAGTACAACAGGAACTTATCAAAATCAACAATAGTCCAACTTATGGTGAACCAAACTTTAAACTCCTTTGGTATAACCAGTATGAATGATGTGAGCTCCACAAAATCAAGGGTCACCCAACAAACATATGTTCTACACTCAAAAACCTCATCCAAGACCTCATTGATCAAGGAGAAATAACTATCAAAAATGGCGTTCAAGGGCCATCTACCAATGACAACAATTATAATGTCTGAACCTCAAAAGTTGAAAGCAACAATAAAGAACTATCTATCACCAATCACATTGAAAAAAATTCTACATCATCCAGTGAGTAAGAGGACATACATTAATCCAAAGCATGATCAAAATCAATCACCTAAGTCTAGAAATGATCCAATCCAAGATATATTGACATCATCCAATCTCATGGCAGTACATATTGATTATCAAGAGACTCTTAATCTAACACTTATACCCAATGACAAATATCTAATCCAAGAGCTATCACCCATATGTCCACATTTTGAGGAAATCCAAGGATCCCTTATAAGAAATCCCTTCTTTGAAATTGATTTGTGTCAAGAATGTGATCCAAATCATATCAAAAATGATACCACACAAAGTCAAGATCAAGAATACCTATCATCAAAATACTATAATGACTTGGTAGATATCTTCCAAGAGATCCCATTTTTTCCCAAAAAAGAACACATCCATATACCAATCACACATACATCTACCCATGAGATGCTTACTCCTAATGGACATGGAATTTTTTCATGCCAACTATCCAAGGATAACATGTCCCTAGGGATTTATGCTAAGGGTCGCATGTGATTTGATTAAGGATATGGTAATTCACCTTTAAAAATTCTTCAGTGTACCCATTCTACACTCAAGAGGAAAATAGATAGAGAGAGAAAGAGAGAAAATAAAGATAAATAGATAAATAGAGAGGGAGACAAATAAATACAAGAGATAAAAAGAGAGATAGAGATAAAAAATAGAGGTATAGATATAAAGGAATAAATATGGAGAGACAAAGAGATAGAGATAGGAAGAGAGATTAAGAAAGAGAAAGAGAGGAAAAGAGAGAAGACGTGAGACATAGATAGATATAGTCACATAAAGAGAGAGATAGAGATATAGAGAGATAAAGAGAAATAGGAGACAAGGATATATATGGAGGTAGGGAGATCAAGAGATAAAGAAGGAAAGGGGGAGAGAGAGGTGGGGATAAATAGCGATCTAGCAAAAAATAGTAAGGGGATAAATATAGTGAGAGGGAAATAGATAGAGAGAAGAAATGAGAGAAATATAGATAGAGGAAGAGAGAAGGGAGGAAAAGTATAGAGATAAATAGGGGTGAGAGAGGAAGAAAGAGATCGAGAGATAATAAAAATATAAAGATAGAGAGGGAGATAGAGATATAAAGAGATCTCTCCCTCTTTCTATTCCCATATATCTCTATATATCTCCCCATATGTACCTCTCCCTACCTTTCTATATAGATATCCCTCTCTCTACCTCTCTATATAGCTTCCTATCTCTATCTTTCTATACCTCCATCTCTCCCCCCTATTTCTCTCCATTTCCATCTCCATCTCCATCTCTATCTCCATCTCTATCTTCCTCTCTATCTCTCTCCCTATATCTATCTCCTCACCTCTCCTTACATCTCTTTGTCTATTTCCCCTCTATCTTTCCCACTGTATGTATATCTATCTCTTCCTCTTTCTATCCATATCTCTCCCACTCTCCCTGTCACTCTCTCTTTCTATATCTCTCAACTTCTTTATCCTCTCTCTATTTCTCTCCCTCTCTCCCTCCCTCCATATCTATTTATATTTGTCTCTCCCTTTATATCTATCTCAATATCTCTCACTTAGACACACAAACATACTCCTTGTTTCCCTTCGCTATCTTTATCTCTATATCTCTTTCACTCACACACACACTCATTGTTTCTCCCTTCCTATCTCTATCTCTCCCCCTCTCTATCTCTCTCCCTCTCTTTATTAATTAGATCTCTATCACCTCCTTTATCTCTCACTCCTTCCCACTCTCTCTCTCTAACTCTCTCTTTATGTATATATATCCCTCTATCTACCTCTCTCTATATCACTTCCTATATCATTATATTTCTCTCTCCATATCTCCCTCTTTAATTGTCTCCATCTCTTCCTCTCCCTCTTCCCCTCTCCTCCCATTTCTCCCTTTATATATTTATCTCTTCATCTTTGTCTCTCTCTCACCCTCTCTATCTTTCTGAAGTTATATTTATCTCTCCACCTCTCCTTTATATCCCTATCTCTCCATCTCCCTATCACTTACTCTTTCTATATCTCTCTACTTCTCTATCCTATCTATATTTATATGCCTCCATCTCCCTCCCTCTCTATCTATTATACACATCTATCTCACTCTATATCTCTCTCTTAATAATACACACACAAATAATCCTTGTTTCTCCCTCCCTATCTCTATCTCTATCTCTCCATATTTAAATTCTTACATATCTCCCTCTATCTCATTATCTATCTATCTCTCTCTAATCCTATATTTTTTCCTCTCTACCCCTCTCTCTATATCACCCCTATCTTTGTCTTTACATTTATCTACCTCCCTCTCTCTCCCTCTCTATATATTTATCTCTTTCATCTCTATCTATCCCTTTGTCCTTTCTCTTTATATCTCCCTCTCCTTCTCTCCATATCTCTCTCCTCCATCTCTATATCCATATCCATCTCTCTCTCTCTCTCTCTCTCTCTCTCTCTCTCTCTCTCTCTCTCTCTCTCTCTCTCTCTCTCTCTCTCTCTCTCTCTCTCTCTCTCTCTCTCTCTGCCCCATATCCCTCTGTAAAAATTACATGAGCCTATTGGTAATGGAGCCTTATTATCTTCTTGATTCAAAGATTTTATTTTAGTTTTGTTTGGATCCCTGTAAGTAGATGCATAATTGATTTAAACCTATCACTTCTCCATTGATACCTTTATTGTACAAACATAATCATTTTTTAAATGGCCTACCAATTGACCTCATGTATACTACACAAATTTATGTAAAAATAGATCAAAAAATTCCCTAATTGACCTTCCATACTTCTTCGGTGTACACATTGCACACCAACGTGTGATTGGTAGTTTATTTATTTTAGGGAAAAAACAATGAACACACATATAGGAACATGAGGTTACAAATTAGAAATAATTTTGAGTAATTCATGTGCAATTTACATCATTTTGATGCATTTTTGTTCACAAGAAAGATGTTTGATGACATGAATAACAAGGTTAGGAGTAGATAAATATCATCTCAACATATCTTATAACATCTATTTTTCTAGCTATTTTAGCATGTGGAGTATGGTCTAAACCTAGAGGCATCACTAGATAGACAATATCATAGTACATTAGTGCACAATGGGATATTTAATATTAGGTAAAAAATATATACATGCATCATCAAGTATTAGGGGTAAATAGGATAACTATATTAATATTTTTTCTTAGGTATTATGGTAATAGTGTGGAATGGATTGGGGGTTGGGTATTAGGGGTAACAAGATAATAATTTGGAGAAAAATATAAAAATCTCTTTAATTTTGGATTTAATGATACCAAAAAGTTGACTTGCTTATGCTATTTATGTAGGTGTTAGATACAAATTTATTTAGTCCTTTGTGGCTAAAATGATGAAGGTGTGTGTACATCATACAAGAGATACATGCTTGATTCAAAAAGAGGTATTTAACCTATGAACAATTTGGTGAAAAATATGTACCAAAAATAGAAAATTACTCTCCTTATAGGTATCCACCACTTGAGGGTATTCTACACCAAATTCATGTATCACTTGGAAACGATAAGAATAAAGTATCTACATTTTTACATCATTTTGTAGAGATTCACAGATACCTTATTTAAATGATTATAAAATGATAGCACAAAAGACTAAATTTTTAATTTTGATGGGTAGATATGAGATGGGTGAACAATTATATTTTTAATTTCTTATGGTTTAATCATTCACAAGTCTTTATTTATTTTATCAATCCAATCATTTAAAGGAAAAAATGACCATGTATTCATATCAAATAAATTTTTAATTTATTTATTATGGATCTACTTAATATTTCCCCAACCCAACTACAATAAGATCATACAAACACTAATATTAAACATTTCTATATTAATATTAGTAAAACTATAAGATATCTAGCACCAAAAGATCACCACACTATCTAAAATAATTTATAACTAGCACTTGCACCAAGAGGAGGTGCAATGGTTATGTTGATAGAAAATAATATGTAATTTAACATGCTAAGGAGGCATTTTTTTTGTTTGTATTATTTGGTAATAGAAATTTGAAATACATGCAATATTATCTAAAACATTTGAAAACATTTGTGTTATGTTTTTTATTATAGTTATTTGAAGGAATGATTTGTAACAATTTCAATTTTGAGGAATGTGTAATCGGTGATCTTCTTTTCTTGTATGAAAAGAGTCTAGAAAGAGATTTTTTCTTGTTCATTTATTTCATTCCCACACATTGAAACAATAGGTAACTGGAATTATATCATAAATACATGGTTGGTCTTATGTAAGAGATATGTAATGTAGAAAAAAAAAAAATTTATGTTAAGCAAAGGAATTATAGGTGAGAAAATATACTATTGGTAACATGGGAAAATCGCTCAATGCAATAATATAAGAATGACAATAATACACTTCAACATCATGAATTAGTGAATATATTAGGTTATAATTTCTTTTTATGAAGCATATACTATGAAGATGGTAATAAAAATAATAGATTGAAATTTTATCTAGAAAAGGTTGTATTAAAATCAAGTACCTAAAATTATGATGAGAGTAGATTTAGTTGGAAATCTTCTTCTTTCTTGATAATGGTACATGGATTATTTTTCATTCTTTAATATCGATCAAAGGAGAATGGTGGTTCTATCTAAAGACCCTTTATTGATTTAACTCTAAATATAGCTATAAAAATTAATCCTTATCTTTCTATTTTACCAATATCAATTGTTGCTTTGTTGAGTGTTAGTCCTTAGGATTTATGTATAGTAATTTCACATACCATGGATAGTGGTGTTTATCTATGACTACCTAGACATATGGGTTTTATAGGTATAATTTTTGGGTCATCTTGGTTCCAAAGTGGGCCATTATAATTAACAAATCATACCACTATGTACAAAGGTTAATCAGGTGGTTTAGAACCAACTATGTACATAATATATAGTACCTCTCCAAGAGATCATTTAATATCCCTGCTAAGATTTCTTGGGAAATTTGGTCAATAAATTTATTTGTGTTTGATTTTATGTGTGTTTTTTTATTGCAAAACTAAGTGAAATAAGAAGATTTAGTGTTTGGAAAATGTGTCTCAACCTTGCAATTACAAAAGGTTTACTATTGATAAGTAAGCACAGGGGCGTGCAGGGGGAATCTTCTATAGGGTTCAGGGGGCTCATCCCTTTGGTGAGGGATTTGGGGACCACGCACCCCAACTGGGGTTCAGGGGTAACACCCCCAAAAGCCACATTTTATGTATATTTTATTATTATAAATCTAGATTATTCATCATTAGGTTTCAAATTTGACGGTAGATATTTTGTTGGCTTGTCTTTCCCTATAAGGAAACCCTATTTTAGAAGGGTGTTGTATTATGGCTATGCAATGTGATGTATTCTAAGAGTTTATAAGGGTTGTGTTGCCTTTGGATCTCTGGTTGGTGATACTCTTGTGAGAAGCTTGCTTTGTAAGTATATTGTAGTCTTGGTGATTTTTGAATAATATATTGGGCGGATTTTAGAGTGTGGGATTTTTCTCCCAAAAGGGCTTTCCCCACATAAATCATTGCATTGTGGTATGCATGATATATATGTTTATTTATGTTTAAGTTTTTATAACTATTGTAAAGATCTGTAAAATTTTGCATTACCCTCCTCTCAAGATTAGTGTAGGAATTTGTTCCACTACCTTAACTTCCTTATATTTAGTAGTTTGAATTTTTTTTTTTTGTGTATCCTCACTAAATAATTTATAGAAAATAGGTGCATTAATAGGTCAAATATTTTTGTTCATTTCATAGAAATTTGTTTATGTGGTTCATTAGTAATTTTCTAATCCTATTCAACCAGTTTTTCATTACACATGTTTTGTAATGTTCAATGAAATTCAATTTGAGTTTGAGTTCACCCTATTGATAGAAAACTATTTGTAATGTAAAAATTGTAGTAAATTATTCCCATGGGAATTTGGAATCTAAGTTTGATGCATAGATAATTTTATCCATAACAAGTGGTAGTTACTCCAATTCACCCACAAGAAATATATATGTGCTATTAAAACATGTGTTATTGGTTCATGTAATCTACTATTTTTTCAATATTAAATTTGGTCCTATGAAGCTCATCTCATCGATAAGGAGGTATTTCACATGTTTCATGTCTTCTTGAAACATTGTTAATGAATGAACCTTTAATGGTTGTATTCATTTTATTGGAATCTTAAAGGATGAATGTATAGTCGAGGCATGTATATTAAGTGTAATAATTCCTATAGGAGCAACAAAAAAGAGTGGTTTATATTTTTGTGATGCTAAAATCTAAAGTGCATACCTAATGCGATGAATTAGATAGAATTTTATTATACCTATTGATGGGGTAAAAATAACCTCATCATAATAAAATCTAGAAATCTTACTTTTACTAACTCAATCCTAAGCCTGTGCCAATTTATTAAACTTTAGGAGAAATAATTGCTTATTTTAAAGGGAAATTATGCAAACTTTCTTTCTTTTGATCAATTGAAGAAATTTTCGAATACAGGTTTAATGGGTTGACTTGAGTGATTTTGTAGGGAATAATCGGTCATCGAGCAGCTGTTCTAAAAGTTGAACCAGCACATGCCTCAAGTATGGTAAAGAATAGATGTTGCGAACCTACTCCTGAATATCGGGATGATGCACCGAGGATTTAGTTCTATTCTTTAAAATTTTGTTATCAAAACTTCATGGCTCTTCTCGAGCCTTCTATATGTTTTATGAGCTTTAAAGACATAAAAGTTAGTTTTAAGTTGTTGAAGAATTTTTCAATGGCTATCCACGCCATCTTAAATTTAGGATTTAGTTATAATTTATCTATAAAGATGTAATTTTCAGAAGTGATAAAAAAGACGAAGGAAGTATCGTTATGTTGTTCACATGGTTTTCAAAATACTATTGAATGAGTTACCTGATTTCTGTCTTTTGATACACTATTGAATTGTGAATGATGATGACTATTCATAATGGAGAGACTCCAGAACTTGTAGCTTATGTGATTTAAGGACGAAGTGTTAACCTGCGAGCTGGCCACTCAAGGGAAGTTAGTTAGATAGATAAGTATTTTACTGTTATGTTGTTCATTTGTTTAGAGTTAGATAATTATTTAGTAGGAGGTAATTAAGTTTGTTGAAGTTGAGTCTGAAGTTTCAGAGCACCATTGTTTTTAATTTGTATGAGTTATCTTTCGTAGTTGATAAAAAAATTTACTGTTTAAAAGATATTTCATTGTTTGTTCACTTATTTTTCTGCTTTCATAGTATATCAGTTATTTAGTTTGCTTATCTCAATGCTTTATAGTTTAGTTGTGATGCTTTCTAAATTAGTTGTTTTATGCTTTTTAATTTAGTATTTCCAGTTTTTCTTAGAGTAAGATTATTTTCTAGTTAAATAGTAATGGCCTTAGGTTAAAATTGATTCCAATAGTTTAAGGTAAATCAAAAAATATAAAATGAGTTATCCAAATAATCTCCTTCTGCAAACTGCCTTGGATACTGCTTGACCAACTAATTGACATTCAATATTCTAAATTAGTAGGACCTAATGACAACCTATCACTTTTTGGTGCCGTTGTTGGGGACTTAAATAGCCTTTGTGCTTAAGTGTTATTAGGAGACGATTTGAATACCTAGTTTTATACCAAAAATTTCTCAATTGGCTTCCTCTTTTGCATGGTCAGGAAAAGAGGCCCTCACGGACGTTTTATACCAAAGACCCCCCAAAATACATACCAATCATCCCAAGGGAGGCCCAAGGCTCTAACGATAATACCTTTGAAGAATTATTCGAGCCTATTCCACCAAAGGCTTTCCACTATTTGCCTGAACATCAATTGGCAGAACAACCGGTTATTGAGGAAATAGTCTTAGAAGAACGAACTTCTCTAAACTTCATGGGAGACCATAGGGATGAACCAAATTGACATGATCTTAACCATAATGAACCTCATCCTCCTAGAACGTTTACCTATCCTATTACTTTGGATGCGGACGATGATACCGTAATGAAGAACATCTCCCCAGCTTTCCTTCCAACCTTCTGTGGCTTGTCCTCGAAAGACCCAGACTAGTTTCTCTTTGAATTTAAAGTCTTTTGTCAGACTTATGACTATAAGAACGACAACCAAAAGTTGAATCTCTTTCCATCGACTTGAAAGATTCAACAATGCGCTGGTTTATGGGATTAGGTTATGGAAGTATAACATCCTGGGGAGAGACGAAGACTGTCTTCTTGCAAAAATACCAAAGTTACTATAGGGTAAGTGATTTTAAGGAGGATCTTTTTAAACTGAGACAGAATGAGGATGAAAGCTTAGAATATTATCTCGATAGGTTCCTCTTCCTCTCCAAAAGATGTGGAGAAGCAGACATTAGCGTTGAGATCCTAAAAATGATTTTTCTTAAAGGTCTTGATGATGCGGCTAGAAGAAATATTGATCTAATGGGGAAAGGTGATGTGTCTCAACTAACCCTTGAGGAAATATGTGAGTTATGTCAGAATTTCTCCCATACACAGGGAGGAATCTGCAAAACTAATCTTTTTAAAGGGTCTAATGAGATAGGGAAGCTCCACGAAGAAATAGCAAATCTGAAAATAGACATTCTTATTCAGTTGAATAATACATTAGATGGTATACAAGCTAAAACTCACAATCCAAAGACCTTGTCAATCTATTATCCCAGGTGTCAAAATAAACACCTATTGTGTGAGTGCCCCATGGACAAAGTCAATGTTTGTCAACTTTGTGAGCAAAATCATCCTACAAATCAGTGTGAGCTTTTGTTTGATATTAAGAATACTAAGAAAAAAACCATTTAGGTTGAAGAATAGATAAATGCCTTAAACCAACGTCAAGGAGGTAATTTCTCTTATGGACAAAATCCTAATTCTGCATGGAGACCACAAAATAATTGGTCTCATAATGAATGGACTCCATCTTGGAATCAGTCACCTCCACTAGAACCTAACTTGGGAACTCCTTATTGGGATCCCCTTAATGGACAAAACACACATGGGGAAATCAACAGTGGACAAATCAACCACAACAACAATGGTACCAACAACATGGTGCTCCCCGATGGAACCGGGCACAAAATCAGTTTTATACTGAACCTAGGAGGAATCAATAACATAATCTATTACCTCCAGCTCAAAACCCTCCTCAGAATGAGCAGGTGAACCAACCTCAGCTTCTAGCACAACCACTCCCCAATCCTAAGAATAATCGCCAGAATACACCAATCTATTCTACCGAACATGAAAAATGTTACAGGGCTTAATGTGATACACTTTGGATACGCGTAGTTGCACTCTGGTCAAACTCTTCAACCTCCCACTATTGAGGAGATGGTGGAGGAACCCGGGCCTAAAAATATGATAAAAGACACGACATCTAATCAGGATAATACTGCCAAAGACAAAGAGCCTTTTTTCAGCGGCAGGAGTTGTTGACTTGTCTCAAGGGGAGGAAGGTCAATCCTTGAGTGAATACAAGGAGAGTCCAATTCCAAAGGAGAACATAATGTCACCATATCCAGAATGTTTAAATTCAATAACTCTAGAAGACTCTCCAGAAGTATCCATGGCTTCAGAAACTGCATTAATTCAAGAGATTAAGTAATTGCAAATTGAAGTTCTTTTATTGCAAGCAATAAAGGAAATTGTCGAGTTAAACTAGTTAATTAAACAACTATGCATTAAAACGCCAAGAAGGAAGCCGAAAAAGATAAATACCGTTCATATCGATGGTTATTTAGCTGATTTTCTATCTGGAAAGACTATTCCTCTGAAATACGATGATCTTGGGAGTCCACTTATAACCGTTACAATCAGCGAGGTAGCAATACCAAATGCTTTAGTGGATCTTGGGGCAGCTATTAACATAATGAATGTGGATGTAATGGAAAAATTAGGCCTAACTAATTTACGCCCTACAACCACAGTCTTACAAATGGAAAATCAATCTATAGCCATCCTGAAGGGCATCATTAAAAACATCCTTGTCAAAGTTGATGGATGGGAATATCCAGTCGACTTCTAGGTAATCAAGTCGCTTACTCCCAAAGATAGCTATCCTATAATTCTTCGAAGACTTGGCTGGCCATAGTTCCTGCTAAGATTGATTGTAGGGAAGGGGGAATGACCATTTCGCATGGTCAAGATAGTAAAACGTTTGTTCTTATATCCCCCTGCTAAGCCAACTAAACATAAAAAGGTATGGTTGATGAACCTAAGGAATCCAATGGTTTAGACAGTTTAGCCTCCCTAGCTATGGTAGTAATTAAATAACATGGGAAAGAATTGGAAGAAGAGTTAGTAAGCAACGTTGCACGACTTGCTATAAACCCGAATGAGGAAGAAATGATGGATTCTCTTAGGATTTTCAGGCAACTAATTGATATAAGCAGAATGGAGGCTACAATGGGAATGCCTTGTCCCTTAGCTAACATGATCCCCATAACAAGTCATTTCTTTGATGACGTCACGAGCTTTCACTGGCTTATACCTCATAGTTGTCCTCTCAATATCTTGTCGCGACCAATTCATACTGTCACCTCGGTCCATCCTGGAACAAAATCAATAATGTTATTACCAGGAAAAACTTTGAATATCAATAGTTGGCTAACATAAACTCAAGAGGATAAGTTGTTTAATGTGTTGGTACAAAGGTCTAAAGCATTTTCTTGGGATTATATGGACATGAGGGGAATTCACCCAAGATTTTTTACTCATCACATTTACACTGACATCAGTATAAGGCATGTTTGCTAGCCGTAGAGGAGACTCAATACTACATTAAAGGATCAGGTCAAATTTGAGATTGAGAAACTCCTTCATGTTGGATTTATTTATCCAATCTCTAATAATAAGTGGGTATCACCTATGGTGGTCATCCCAAAGAAAAATGGGAAGTGGAGAATCTATGTAGATTATCGAGAACTCAATAAAGCCACTTATAGAGATTATTTTCCCCTACCATTTGTTGATCGGGTTCTGGACAACTTGGCTGGGAGGAAATATTTCTCCTTTCTTGATGGATTTAGTGGTTACAACCAGATTCAGGTTGCTCCAGAAGACCAAGACAAAACCATGTTTACTTGCCCATGGGGTACATTTGCATACAAAGTGCTTCCCTTTGGACTTTGTAACGCACCAACAACTTTTCAGAGAGTCGTTCTTGCTATATTTGTTGCTTTAGTTAATGACTATGTAGAGGTCTATATGGACGACTTTACAGTCTATGGGTCTTATGATGAATCTCTTCAAAACTTGGATCGGGTTTTACAAGTTTGTGACAAAAATAGACTATCCCTTAGCCATGAAAAATGTTTAATAATGGTGGAACAAGGAATAGTCTTGGGTCATCATATTTCCTTTGAGGGAATAAAGGTCGACCCTAAGAAAATTGAAGTCATCCAACAATTGACTGTCCCTCAAACACAAACTAATGTTCAAAGTTTTCTTGGACATGCTGGTTACTACAAAAGGTTCAAAGAAGGCTTCAGTAAAATTGCAACTCCAATGTTCTCTCTTTTACAGAAAGAAGTAGAGTTCATCTGGACATCTAAGTGTCAGCAATCATTTGAAGCAATCAAGGAAAATCCTGTCTCTACTCCCATACTGTGAGGGCCAAATTGGATTCTTCCCTTCCATATATATGCAGATGCTTCTGATGATTCTATCAGTGCAATGTTGGGACAAGAAGATGAGAACGAGGGTAAATATGCCATAGATTTCATCAGCAAGAATTTGACATCTACGAAAAGAAACTATACAACAACAAAAAAATAATTCCTGGCTATTGTTCACGCCATTAAGAAATTATTCCATTATATTATGGGATATAAGGTTACAGTTTATACAAACCACTCAGCTGTGAAGTACCTAATGAATAAACCCATAGTTAATGGTCAAATTATGAGATGGTTATTGCTCCTTCAGGAGTTTAATGCCATGATTCTTGACAAACCAGGGAAATATAATGTAGTAGCAAATTTTCTATCACGAATCAAACATGAAGAAGGTGACAGTACTCCTGTACAGGATGAATTCTCAGATGAAAATCTGTTTGCAGTTTCTATAAAATCACCCTGGTTCGCAGATATCGCTAACTATTTAGCTACTTCACAACTACCCCTAGATTCACAACTAAGCAAAGAAGTGTCTAATTAGGGAAAGTGCCTTGTTCAAATGGATTAATGGAATGTTATTTTGTTGTGGTCCTGATATGATCTTGAGGAGATGTGTAAGGGCGGATGAAACCTACAACATTCTAAGGGCTTGTCACGATGATCCTTTGAGAGGATGCTACTCTGCGAAGAGAACTTCCCATTAAGTCTTAAGCGCCGGATACTATTGGACTTCAATGCATAAGGATATTAAGAATTATGTTCATCATTGTGATGAATGTCAGAGAGTGGGAAGAACAACTGCTTCTTCGAAAATGCCTTTACTGCCTCAAGTAGTGCTAGAACCATTCGAGAAATGGGTTTAGATTTTATCGGACCCATAGATCCTACCTCCCAAGGGAAAGAATACATATTGGTTTACACTGATTACCTAAAAAAATGGGCAAAATTTCAAGCCTTACGAGTAGCTAGGGAAGAGCAAGTCATAGATTTCCTCTATAATAAAATCTTCCTTAGATTTGGATCTCCTCGAATGATCATTACTGATTAGGGACCCCAATTTATGTCCAAAGTGCTCTTGGCATTCACCAACCATTTTCAAGTAAGCCATATAAGGTCATCGCCTTATCACCCTCAAGCAAATGGCTAGGTGGAAGTAACTAATAGAGAGCTTGAAAACATTTTGACAAAAATAGTTTCTTCAGGAAGGAAAGATTGGGCTAGGAAACTCCCTAAAGTCATTTGGGCATACAACACAACCTAGAAATCTACAACTGGATTCAGTCCCTATGAGCTTGTTTTTGGAAAGAAATTGCTTCTTCCCATTGAGTTTGAGCTACAAACTCTATGAACAGCTCTGGAATTAGGCCTGGATTTAAAACGAGCCCAAGTTGACTGAGTTCTACAATTAAGTGAATTGGATGAGCTTTGCTTAGACATTGTCCATAAAACTAAACTACTTCAACATCAACGAAAGGTGTGGAATGACAAACATATTAAGGAGAGGGAGTTTCATAATGGAGACTAGGCCCTATTATTTGATTCAAGATACAAATATCATAGGGGAAAGCTCAAGACTCATTGGTTGAGACCTTATGAGATTGATGAAGTCTTTTCAAACAAAACTGTTCAGTTGAAACCAATCGATGGTGACACATGAACCCTCTTAGTTAATGGTCAACGCTTACGTGTCTACCATAAGCCGGTCAATAAGGAGGAATTCTCGAGAATGGTGGAAATTCAAGGTGAGGTCCAATGTGTTGACCCTACCAAGGCAAAATCTATCTAGTAAAAATGCTTGAAAAATGTTCAAAAATATAAATAAATAATAAAATGTGTAAAAAAGACATGTATGACAAGATATTTTTCTTATTTCTTCGTTTTGGACTTAGCTAATTTTTGTTCCATTTTTCAAGACTTCTCAAAAAGAGGAAAATAACTTCTGGATCACCCCCCCAAAGATGCTCTAGAACGTTATGATCCCGATGTTAGATGCTCCAGAACTTGACGGTCCTCATGCCCGATGCTCCGGAACTTGTACAAAGCTCATCATGCCGAAGAGGCATTTTGCACTAAGGTCGAAAACTCTTGAAGTTTAAAATTATTTATCATGTCACTCCACTTTCATCCCGTTGCTGCTTCGGCTGCATCTTTCGCGATGCTCCAAAACTTTCATTTTGTTGCTGCTCCAGCTGCATCTTTCGACGATGCTCTGGAACCTTCATTTCATTCCTTTTTCAGTTGCATCTTTCAGTGATGCTCTGGAACCTTCATTTCATTCCGCTCTGGTTGCACCCCACACCGATGCTATGGAACATTTATGCCTTCTCCATCACAAATAAAAATCGCTTGCGTGCTCCGGAACTTGTTCATTCGTATTTTGCCACCTTTTTCAAAAATTCAAAAAATTGTGATCCTTTCATCAGTATATCTTGCACACCTGTCTTTCTATTTTTGTTTTATTCATAAATAAAGCCACCAAGTACCATAAGCCACATTGATGGCTTTGTCATCCATAAAATTCCACATCCATATCATAATAAATTTTTCGTCACCTCAGCCAATGCCTTCACATCATCCTGTCAAATCTATAAGGTGCAAGATCTTTGAATGATCACAGAACGCAAGTAAGTATTAATTTCCGCTTTAAGTAGGTAGTTATTTTTGAATAAAGAATAATTAATTGGCATGAACTTCACTCCCAATTTAGCAACTTGTGCCACTCAACAATCAGTTACTTGTACGACAAATCCTTTCGCATGCCTCCATGTAGATTGGAAATCATTGCATAGTAAGTTGCAAACAAGACAAAAATTGAGTTCAAAAGCAATATTTTCAAAAGTGTTGCGTGAAAGCTTTGTGTCGTAATTGAAGTCTTTTACAGAGTGAGGAATAAAAAAAGGGAGGTGGTAAAAGAAAATCAGAGCCGGATTCAACAGAAAAACTATTAGGGTTGAGTAATATCTCAAGGTTGTTCGAGGAAGAAGGGTGGTTAAATTTTATCAGAAAATTTGAGGGCTACAATGAAAAGCTAGTAAGCTCTTTTGTTGAAAACTACACAAATGGCGAGGTGGTACTTCGTGGGAAGTGTTTCAAGGTAAGTCCCAAAATCATTTCTCGCTTATCAGAATTAGAGAATGTACGAAAAAAAAAGAAAAGAAACCTCTCAAATTACGTACTAGAAATTATCTGAATTATTTATTAGAGAGGGATATCCTCACCCAATGGTAGTAATAAGTACCAGGGGACAGAATAAAGGGTTCCAAAAAACCTCCATATTAGAACCCTGGGGTACTACCGTTGCATGGATTATAAAGTATTTCACTTGTGAGGGTCAGCTAATCGTAGTAGTAGGACCTGCCTTCCATATGTTGACCCATTTATGTCACGGAAGGGAGGACCCTGCTCTTAGGGTTAATATGCCTGAATTATTGTGTGATTCCCTAAACACTTCCATAGAAAGGTATAAAATAGGGACTGGGCCTTTTAAACATCATGGTTTTATTTAGTTGATCTGTAAGTACCACTTCCGCAAGAAAGCTGAGGGAAAATGGGAGAAGTTTTTAAAGAAAATTGAGAAGCCTGCAATCGCAAGGACAATAGAATTAGGGGAACCGTCCCACCAGGCTATTCCACCATCTCGAGCAATTTCCACTAAGGGCTCTCTAGCTCCAGAAGCTCCTAATCCCACTACTCCTGGTGAGGATTTTCCAAACTTCTTTAGGGATGAATTCAAAACCCCTGACTTACCAGAACAGGTTGAGATTATTTATTTTGATTCAAGTAAACCCAGGAAGAAAGAAAAAGGAGAAAAATAGAACACCTATCACCTTCCAAGATCTGCCTTCACTTAGAAGAAGTAAACTTTTAGCTTTTGAATTCTCTGAAACCCCAATACAGGGTAAGGAGGGAAGTTCAAAGAATAAAAATCCTAAGAGGCCACCTGAGCCCATAGAAATTTTAGAGCTTGCCAGTGAAGAGGACGTACCCCTAGGTAAAGAAGATTCAGGCGAAGAGTTTCCTTCTCACTCTACACATGTGGAGGAAATCTTCACTAATGAGACTGAGGGGGATGATGATGTGCCAGGAAATTTGTCCCCCATTGTTAATCAAATTGTTGAGACAACTAAAACAAGTACTGCCACTGCAAAGTTAGAAAAGAGTAAAATAGAAATTGATGATCTACAAAGACAATTGTCCAAAGGTAATGAACTGATAGAGTTGCAGAAAGAAGAATTGACTGTTCAAATAGTTATAATAAATAAAAAAGATCAATAAATACAGGGCTTGAAGCTTCAATTACAGGAAAAGGACTCAATAATCTATAAGTTACAAGAGAAAATGCAAGAACTGAATCAAAAGCATAAAACTTATAGTGTTGAAATTGCAAAAAAAGATACAAAAATTGAAAGAATAAAACAAAATTTTGTGCTTATGCTCACAGCCTTTGAAGAGGACAAGAAAACAAAAACTGAATATTTGAACGCTTCCATTAGCAAGCTCGTAGAACTAGAACAAGACTTGAAGGAATGCATTGTAAAACCTCAAATGGAGTCCAAAGAAATTCAGACTGAACTAGTTGTAAATGATTGGTTCTAGATCCGCATTCCACCTCTGCTAATGAAATGGATAGAAAAGTGTTACTTCCTCAGGAATGTCCAAGCTAAAACTTATAGGTTAAAGAAGGAACTGGTGCTGCTGAAGGAGTCATTTCACAGGCCCTACAAAGGAAAGCAAGATGCATGCCAACTAGTTGACTATTTACTAAATTGTAGAAGACCATCAAGAGTTTACTCCATGTTTTTGAATGAACAATGGCTAAGATGGAAATTGTTTAGGATCTACAATGATCATCCCTACGAGCCCAATGATAAATATTTTGTTAAAATATATATAGAGTCAACCCCTGAAGACCAAGATCTAATTTGTGAATTCTTTCTGCATGACTTATTATTAGAAAATTACACAAATTTCTTTATCAACTTGTTCATTGGAGAGGTAGAACTGAGAGAATTTCTCTCCACCATGAGGAATAAAATTCATTGGTAGGATCGGACAAAAGAGTTTGTATAGGCAAAAAGGATAGTGGGTCTCCAAATAAGGTCCCCGAATTCAAGGCCTGGTGGTTTCAAAGATATATTTTTGTCTCTCCTTGTTAATGATAAGATGAAGGAAAGATATGACAACATCCTCAAGCTGTGTTATGATAATTTCAGGGAAAATGGACAGAAGTTGATTGGAAAAGCATGGCATTCTTGCGAAGAAAGATTCACCCCACTACCAGCTTACCTAAAGAAAAGAGAGGTCATTTCCCCTCTAAATATTAGGTGGTCATTTAGAATAGCAGATGCCTTAGTTAAAATCTTGATAACTCTTAGAACAAAATAGATGGGAATGAAATACAGACCTCCCTTGCTACTCAATCCACCTTCGGCCTTCAATATTTCAATAGATCAGAATGACAAACTTTTCAATGAATGGAGGGAGAGTGTGATGTTTCACAGAAGGTTCATTTATGACCCCGAAGCTTTTGATGCAATAGAAAGGGAGGCACATGATCTCAGTGCCCTATATGAGGAATGGAATAGGACTCAGGGGTTTAACTATGGAGCAGGAGGACCTGCCAGAAATTAGGTAGGGGAGGAAATGATGAGGTAAAAATAACCTCATCATAATAAAATCTGGAAATTTTACTTTTACTAACTCAATACTAATCCTGTGCCAATTTATTAAACTTTAGGAGAAATAATTGCCAATATAGGTTTAATGGGTTGACTTGAGTGTTTTTGTAGGGAATAATCAGTCATCGAGTAGCTATTGCAAAAGTTGAACCAGCACGTGCCTCAAGTGTGGTAAAGAATATTTGTTGCAAACCTACTCCTGAACACTGGGATGATGCACCAAGGATTTAGTTTTGTTCTTTAAAATTTTGTTATCAAAACTTCATGGCTCTTCTCGAGCCTTCTATATGTTTTATGAGCTATAAAGACATAAAATTTAGTTTTCAGTTGTTCAAGACTTTTTCAATGGCTATCCATGCCATCTTAAATTTAGGATTTAGTTATAAGTTATCTATAAAGATGTAATTTTCAGAAGTGATAAAAAAGACGAAGGAAGTATCGTTATGTTGTTCACATGGTTTTCAAAATATTGTTGAATGAGTTACCTGATTTTTGTCTTTTGATACACTGATGAATTATGAATGATGATGATTGTTTGTAATGGAGAGACTCCAGAACTTGTAGCTTATGTGATTTAAGGACGAAGTGTTAACCCACGAGCTAGCCACTCGAGGGAAGTTAGTTAGATAGATAAGTATTTTACTATTTTGTTGTTCATTTGTTTAGAGTTAGATAACTATTCAGTAGGAGGTAATTAAGTTTGTTGAAGTTGAGTCCGAAGTTCTGGAGCACCATTGTTTTTAATTTGTATGAGTTATCTTTCATAGTTGATAAAAACTTTTATTATTTAAAATATGTTTCATTGTCTGTTCACTTATTTTTCTGCTTCCGTAGTATATCAGTTATTTAGTTTGCTTATCTCAATGCTTTCTGGTTTAGTTGTGATGCTTTCTAAATTAGTTGTTTTATGCTTTTTAATTTAGTATTTCCAGTTTTTCTTAGAGTAAGATTATTTTCTAGTTAAATAGTAATGGCCTTAGGTTAAAATTGATTCCAATAGTTTAAGGTAAATCAGAAAATATAAAATAAGTTATCCAAATAACCTCCTTCTGCAAACTACCTTGGACACTGCCCGATCGACTAATTGACATTCAATATTCTAAAGTAGTAGGACCTAACAACAACCTATCACCTACCATTCCTTATATGATCATATGCAAGGGTTACTTGAAGGAATTATTATTATAGTGTTCTTTAATAATGGTAAGTGTTTGTTCTTATTTGGGAGATAGTGGATATTATGAATCATTCAAATATAATATGGATTGGTCATAATGTTGGGATATCTTATTTATGCTTATGAAATAGTGTGTAGTGTCATGTAAATGTGGAGGTATAGTACATTCATCCCATTTTTTGATATGATCAAATCACGTATACCAAGAATTTCAAGGGCATTTAGACTTCCACCACTAGTAAGGCCCATTTGTGATAACACTCCCATTCATTCATTTCTATTATATTTCCTAAATTTTTATCTTACTATCAATGTCCTCATCTTCTTCATCCCTAACCTCTATATCAACTATGTGGTTGACATGCCACAAATAGTGTTTATTTATATTAATTTCCTTCCAAAATTTGTAACAATATTGTACTGTCAAAAAATGTACTCCTTTACATTTCACACTATGTTTGAAACCCCTTAATTAATTGGACTTAATTAAGCCTTTAATTGGTCCAATTATTCATTCACAAGCCTAAATAATTTCATTTTCTAAAAGGGAAACCCGCATTTAATCAATGCCTACACTTAATTACACATCTTGAAAAATGTGTGTTCTAGGTTTAGGGCCTAGGACCCATTCACCCAAGGGTGAATGGATCCCCCTTAAGTCTTAGATCCCATTTTTAATATGTTTATGGTAGCATTTTAATTATATAAATTTAAATTGTAAAGTCCATCTTGTGGTGTTTAATTATCAGGTAATTAAGAAAACACCTATAAATACAAGGTCTTTTTATCAATTCAAGTCTAAGCAACATTATCTAGCATTAAGGAAACTTTCACGAGAAAAAATATTATTATCAAAAGAATTGGAGAGTAAATTTATTAGTCATTTATTGTAGCATTCAATATCATGTCATGGTGTCAAGATTTATGTGTGTTCATGCATGTTTTTGAGCTAACATTGTGATGTAGGTTTCAAGTTTTAAGCAAGCATTCAAGCATCAAATCAAATGTCAAATCAAGCCATTTCATGCAAGATACAACCCTTAGAGAGATGTGTTAGACTTCAATCCTCTAAGGGAAACTATTAAAGGGTTTGGTGAGGAGTAACAAGCTTTGTTCATTCATCAATTCCTTCATTTTATCATTATTTCATTATCAAGGTTTAATTACCAAACTAGGGTTTGACCAAGGAAAACCCTTATCCACCAAAAACAAACAATTTTTCCCTTTCTTTGTGTTTGTAGGTTTATAGGTGAAGAAGGATTAAAATTGGATCAAAAGAGAAATTTCGCAAAGTTGTCATCAAAGTTTTCAAGACACGAAAAACTCACCTACAGGTTTTATTTTTGACTTTTCGATAGTCAAACCTAAGGGAATTAGAAGCTTAGATCTGGGATTTGAGGACTACAAAAAGAATTTTCAGACCCCTATACAAAGACCTATTTTCCCTTGGGAAAATATGTCCTTTAGTAGAGCCTGAAACCCACTTTTGGAGCCAGGTAAACACCATCCCAACCTTCTTATATCTACTGATTGATGGTTGTTTTTGATAGTTTTATCATAATAATTCATGTTCCGAGTGTTAGATCTCATAGGTTTGATTGTTAAAACACTTTTATTCTTCACCCAAACTGTTGTCATTCATTTCTATCATGAGAAAGTTATGGTAGCATAATGTCCAAACCTAGGGTTGACTCACCTTGAGGGTCGCAAGTCAATTCTAATCATTTGTGGAACTATCCCTCTTCCTAATGAACATGGAAAAGGTGGATTTATGATTATGTGGATACCCCCCTTTGATTCTGGCATAGGCCCCTCATCTCACATCCCTTTTTTTGTCTCCTCTCCATCTCCCCCTCTTTTCTTATGTTTCAAATATAATATTTAATGAGACCCATATCTGTAGAAATGTCATGAAATTCTTGTAAATAATTAGCTCACTCCAATAAAATGTTTTGAATCCTCATTTGGAATAGTATAGAATCAAGGAAATACATTGATAATTACTTTGCAAAAGAAATAAAATGAGAATGATTGTGCAAATTTAATCAACATTCTTGTTTCCATTTCAATAGGGCATTGCATATAGGAATGTAGATAGCTCAATAGTAATTTATTTTCATCTAGATATCTTATGATTTGATGGAATAATTTTTTCCCAACATTTAGTGTCATAAATGAGTGATTGCAAAGAAATGAAATTTTTTATAGCATATGACATGTTTCTTGTATACCTAAATTGTGGTTTACAACAATATTTGTCATGAATTTTTTATATGCTAATAGGTCTTAATCTTTTGGTCTTCGATTTTTATATATCCATGTTGGCATATCAATGCAACTATTAAACTCCCTTTCCATCTTAGATTCATATTTGGTAATGTATTTAAGAATGATCATTTTTTAAAAGACAAGTTGGTAATCCATATTAGTTGTCCATATTGAAATAACCATTGGATTATGTATATTTAGCCTATCATCATTTCATGAAATGTCATGTATTTTCTTTTTGGATTTACTATAGGACAAGAAAGAGGTAACACATTCATTCCAAGGAGCTTTGTATTGACACTCTACAACTTGACCCTTCCTATGTAGATATGTTGATTTCAATACATTTTGTGTGCCTTTGGACATGATTGATTAAATATCGTCGCCAAAAAATATATTTTAGAGAATATATTATTTGTAATTAGTAAGAAATGATCATCTTTT
>CM021110.1:294595194-294677326 GCA_007115665.2 Sequoiadendron giganteum | reverse complement strand
ACTACGAGGGTTCCATGCACTAAAATATTTGTCAAAATTTATTTTTTCTCTTTCTACATTTTCATGGTTTCCCCAGTCAGGTTGTTCACATCTAGTGTACTTTCAATCCAAAGGAATCTATGTACATGTGTAGGCTCTCAATGTTGTAATTCATATCTATACCAATAATTTGTTGCATAAGGGATCTTCTTTATTGTACTTCTTCATGAAAGAATGTGAACCACTAATACAAGTATAGGGATGTGGTATGTGGGTTATTAATTATGTTATCCATTGGGTATTTGTTAGTTTATGGTCTATATGTTATGCCATTTGAAAATAAGCATAGTAAATATGTCCATTTAGCATCTACAACACTTAATGTTCATGAAGAGGAGAGTGGGTGATCCTATTTGGTTGATAATATTTACAATCTCACCACAAATATGAGTGTGTCCCTCTTAGGGAAGAGCCAAAATGCATTAGTTGTTCATCCTATTGAGTGTTAGGGAATTGTTGTATATGAAGACAAATACTATCAATAATGGTTGGTACATTGTCCTCTATATTTGTCTTAACAAGCATTGAGACAAGTCCTTGGATACGGTGGTACATCATAAGGTTCAAAACAAAATACTGAAATATTATATGGCTTCCAAATTCATTATCATTAAAACTCATTAATTGCAATGAGTATTCATGCATCTCAATTTATTTGTATCATAGTTGCAATTATATTGTATTGTCATGTTGAAAGAGTGTGGGAAAATCCATATCTAAAAGGTCCTCATTATCATATTCATTTAGTGGAGAGGATTCTAGTTGTGGCCAATGAATAATAATGTCATGTACATCTCCAGTTTGTAAGCTTTCTTTGATGATTTCTATCTCATGATTTCTATTTGGTAATTTAGCCATAATTATGATGGGTAACTTAATTTATTTTTAGGATGATCCTCAACAATCATAGATTTAATGCCCAGTACCACCATATATTCCATTTCAACGTTAATGGTATGAATCAAGCTTGAAATGCCTTTACTTGTTTAAGGGAGTTGTGCTAGCGAGTCAACATCTATTTCATCATCTTTATAGTATGGGTCATATGTGATATTATATTGTATTGCATCCCACACATGACTTCTACTTACATAGCAATTATAATGGTTCCCTTGTATATGGAATCCTTGAACTATTAAGACATCCAATTTTATAATTTTATGTGGAATATATTTTTCTATCTTGTGGAAAACTAATTGTGTGACTACTATATTTGTATTTTGTTGATGGTGTTTTCTGCACAACAACAACTCAGACAGAATATGATATCCTATCTCTCTTGAAAGGTAAATCTCTATCAGCAAAGAGATAACCCCAAGGTCTCTAATGTCAGGTCTTGACAGTACAACAAAACAAATCAGTGATAAATATGAAAATGTTGGTAATCACAAGGGGCCTTACAAATGAACAATGTTGGAAGCGTACATTCATCAGATGTAGCAATATAGTGATGCTTTCAATCCTAAAACTAACCCAGATTTAAAATAAATAGCAAAAGAGATAAAGGTTTTAGAAAGATCCTAATGCTAACACCTAAGATCAATCACAACAATGACGAATGTTGCAAATGGACAGATCCCCAATAAAACTAGTCTTTGCTTGATCAAGGAAAAGCCCACAACTCCGCATAAATGGTGCAATCTTCTAAGGAAACTGATGATTTTCAGACTATGAACATTCATCCACATACCCAATAAATGGCGCAATGTAAACAAGTATCCACAGTTGAACTTAGCACAAAATAAGGCCCAGGCTAACTTTACACAACAACTTACAATCATAAAATTGCTAAAAGTATGGACTGGAGATCGATCAACATCATTAACATTTCACCATTGACATGAAAGAACTGAAAAACTAGCATCTAACATCTAACACTAAGAATTGAGAACAAGAAACCATAAACTGTCAAAGGTAAATACAAAGTTTGTCAAATCAACAACTCGGTTGCATTACTTCTCCAGCATTACATAACAATTTCCAGTCTCTCTCATCTCCTACAACTAATTTTTGAAATCTACGGCCTTCTACAGCTTCTAATCAGCTCTTCTAACCCAGTCCAACTACTTACAAATGAGAAGGCACTAACCTTTTATAGAAAATTACATTTTGAATCAATGGCCAGGATTTAATTCATCCAATGGCATAAATTACACTTCTAGAAGCATCTAGTTATTACATTTAATTTGGGAGCTCATGATACATCACCATCCAATCAATTGCATTCAGTTGCATTATGGCCCAATAACATTAATTTTGAGAAAATCCACATTGGAGAATAAATACAACTTCACATGTCTTTCCTTTTTAAATGCACCTCTCCAATTGGTATACAACTAGTGGCACAAATTCTTATGCAAGCCCCACTTTAATACTTGAGTTGAAATTTTCCAGATTTTCCCTCTTGGCACAAATTCATATGCAAGTCCCCTTTTTTTTATTTATGTAATCCTGAAAAACAAATATCATCATTAGTAGCTCACATGTCAAAATCCAATCCAAATTAAATTTAAATACAATTTTGCCCCTTTAAAAAAAACCTTACATTCTTTTATGGAAGCTTTCCATTTTCGGAAATGTTTATTTTTAGAATTTTTTTATTTTTTATTTTAAAATTGCATTTCGAAAGAAAATATTCCATTTTTGGAAAATTTTGAGATTTTGAGGGTTTGAAGGAATTTTCCAAAAGGAAATTTTCATTTTGGAAAAATTCAGGTTTTTGAGGGCTTGAAGGAATTTTTCAAAAAAGGAAATTTTGGGATTTTGAGGGCCTGAAGAAATTTTCAGGAAAATCTACTCAAGGAGGAAAATCTTGAAATTCCAAGCAAGGTCAAAATCCCCTAAACCTCATAGCTTTTTTTCTAGAATGAATTTTTGAAAAGTTCAAAAAGCAATTTGGCCTAATTTTTCATCCTCTATTCATTGGTGCAAAAATATTTACACACAACATTGAAAATTCACTTCAAAATCCTCATTTCCAATTTTCAAGACAAGTGAAGAGCCCCCAGAGCCTCAGAATATTGCCCTCATCAAACCAAGTCTTGAATCAATCCCAAAATAACCTTCCAATAAGGGAAAAACTGAAATTGACAAAACCAAGGTGTAGAGATGCAAAAGAAAAAGAGGGTCCCCGCCTCCGGTGGGCATGTGCACAAAAATTGCACAACATATTTCCCTCCATGATCATGGGTCACTTAAACACTACCAAATTAACTTGTACTGTAAGCATATCTTGATCCACTTCATTTAGATTTTTTAACTTGTCTAGTTGTTTCCCTAGGTCCATATTGTTAGATGCTAAGAATCATATCTATCTTTCTCATGAAAACATCTATGTTAGAAATCCCCCAAGAGAGTTTACTAAGACAAGATCCCCTTTGACATTTCTATTTTGTAAGACTCTTTGTCAATTTTATTTGCAAGTTACTCATTAAAGAATTTGTGTGTATTTAATAGTTTGACTAGACTAGAAAAGTGTGTGAACATTCAAAATGAAGCATCCTTGAAAGTTTGGAGGAACTTGGAACACTGGACAAGCATGTCATTTCTACATGTCTTACACACTTGTATAGATATCTACACCATTTTCACCTATCCAGTGCTTCTATTTTGAAATACATGTTAGACATAATGCCCCTTTATTAAAAAAAATATTTTATAGAGCCCAAATTTGGTCAACTTTCTAGCCTCTAAATAACATTATTTTTTGTTTGCATTAGGTAAATGTGTTTCATTATGTTTATTTTATTTCTTCTTCTATAGGATTAACATATTATATTTTGCATTCAATCCTCTATTTCTATGTATCCTAGGTTATTGATTTTGATTATACAATGTGTACACCAAACAAGCTAGTTTTAGTAGAAATTTAGAGTTCATTGAACTTGATTTATGCATAGTGGGTGCATCTATCCCATCCCTACTAGACACCTATTCCAAATATACTAATTTGGTGCTCTTATCTAGAGACCTATGCCATACCCAACACCCCTTTGGTAAATGAAACCTATTGTAGCTTCTAAATTTGGACCTTTAGTTCTTGAATCCTTCTTCAACCTATATAATCACTAACATAAGATTTTCAAATGTATCTTATTCCTCTTCTTTATATATTTGTTTCTTCTAGTCCTAATTCATGCTTACTTGTTTTAATTTTTATAATTTATTTTTTTCAAATTGTGTCTCTTTTCTTGTTGCTAGTCCTATATTTAGTGTATGTTAAATTAGTTTTATATTAAGCTAATTGGTTACGTTGAGAAGGATTTAATTTGAGCCAATTTGATAAATTTGCTTGAAATAAAGCACCTATTTATAATTAGGGTCTCTCACTTCACTTACTTAACTAGGATTTATTTTTCAATCTTTTAGAAACACATTTTAAAAAGCATAAATGAAGGTGGACGTCACTAGGTAATACAACATGGTTTCACAAGGAGTTGTCTTGGTCATACTTAGTCAAGATGTTTTAGTCTTTTGAGAAAACATGGTTAAGTCACATTACTCCATGATGTAGAATGGAACAATAATTGGTCCCCAAAAACCTCCTATCCTTGTTGGGAAATCTATTTTTTACTACAGACCTATTCTACACATTAAACCCATCATGAAAATTAAATACAAAACACAATAGCAATATGCTACATTATCCTTTAAAAATTTATAGAGTAACACATAATTTGCATCTCAATTAATAAAAAATTACATAGAAACATTGCAATAAAATCAAATAAACTAATCACGACTAAGTAACCTATATACCAAATTGAGTTGGCTACATTCCAAAATCCCGTAATATGATCAAAATAAAATATTATACCACATATAATTTTAACTCTCCCATCCAATTCTCTTATTATGTTTTAACCAAACTCACATTTTTATTTTAATCAACTTTCTTAGTATTATTAGTTGAAATTCACTCTACATAATATCTCAATTCGGGTTAGAGATAATACCTAATCACAAACATGCTAAATAAATCAATTATCACTCATCATTTTAAATGACTTCCTAGTAAAATTATAAAACAACAATACAACTAAGGATATGTAGCATCATATGTGAAATAATCAAGAAACTAAAATTGTCCTTTGAATAACATCTAATCAATTAGAATAGAATTGAGGAATACATAATGAAAAATATAATAAGAGTGACAAGGGTCACCGATCATGAGGGTTCACAAATGTTGTTTAACTCAATCAAGTAAACTACAAAATAAGATCTATATAATTTACCAAGTATCACTTACACAACCCTTTAAATTCATAATTGACACTTAAGAGCTACATCATGATTATAATGAAGATGATTAACACTACCAATTTGTCATAACCCAATTCTTTATTGCATTTAATTATAATATGATAAATTGAATTATTGAGAAAATTCAATGTGTTGAATGAAAATTTTGATATTTTTAAAAATGTTTGAAATAAGTTGACCATCTTTTGACTATGTAATCTTTTCAACTATCTTATACTTTATCATGATTGAATGTTACCAATGAACTGTGTAAGTGCAAGTGTGTGCAAATGCAAGACAGGTTGAAGGATGAGAAAACGGTTGAGGTAGGATCGTTTAGCCGGATTGAATAGTAAGCTTGATGGAATCTGGGTGCACACACCACTAAACAACATGATAGTTGTATTTAAACTTTCATATAGAAGATTATATTGATTTGATTCGAAACGATTCAATGCTTGAGAAAAAAAAGGCTTGTGGAATGTTATACATGTGATTTCCTTTTCAATTGTCTATTTTGATCTTGTGTTTTTTAAAAATTAAAAGAAAATGATAGCATGGTTAAACATATATGTATTTAAAATGGCATGCTTGAAGGATAAGAAAACCACTTCATTTAAAATCTATTATTTGAATAAAATAAAAGTTTATTCTCTATTTGGAAATGATTAGCCACTATGTTATTATAAAATAAAACATAAATATATATGCATACCTATATATATAAACATATACATATTCCATATAAAAGAATATGAGACCGAATTCATCAAATATTATTGTTAAATTTTTATCATATGAAAATAAAATAAAATTGATAATAAAATCATGATATTATGAAATAGTGGCCTACAATTGAAATAAAGGCCAAGATATTCAAATGAACTAGCGGGCAACTAAATTAAGGATAATAATGAAATGAAACGACCCCCATAATGGAGTGAGCATCGTTTCCATTTTGGAGTATCAATCACTGCCAAGGAATCGGGCAATGGCAATGATCATTTAGGGAAGAAGGAAGGCAATTGATTCGACTGAGCTAGGGAAAGAAGGAAAAGGTTGAGGAAAAGCCACAAAACATAGGTAAATCAATTTTTGTTGGTGTGCATGCTTGATTTTTTTAGTAAAATCTATTCGAAAACTTATAATTTACCTTTCAATATGTCAATTCCTTTTGAATCGGTGGTAAATCATTAGATGTCCCAAAATGCATGTGTCTTTTACTTAGAGCTAGGACGTCTTTGTATGAGATCAGTCATTTTCTATGTTTAATAATGTAAGGGCCTTATCGATCATCCTTTGCATGCACTAAAATTGTGCATATTCATCTTATCGACATAATAGCCGAACATGGGCATACTTTATTTGTTGTATCATTATCGCTTCTATTCATTATTTCTTGCATGTAAGTTTAATTAGCCATTCTCATGGCTATTCAAATGAAATATGAATAACAGAAGTATTGTTCTATTTTAAACAATTTTAATATTGTTATTCGTTTCCCTCTAAGGGAAATGACTATTTCTCCATTTTATCTCTCACAGTTGTTGTTCTCCTTGTCGATTAGGCCGAGTAAGGTATGTCACACCATATGGGTGTGTGGGTTTTTATTATCATTCATAGAGCAATGGTTAGTCGTTGCTATTAAAGAATGTCACATTGTTGACCATGAATGATGGTGGAATGGTTATATTGTTCCATTTTGCATTATGTTGACATGATCTTTGAGATCGATTAATTATTTATCATTTGATCACAGATTTAATCGTTCATTAGAATTATTCCCCTTATCGTTGCTTTCATACGATGCTCTCAATGTTGGTAATCACCAATCTTTATTGCATGCATACTATCATTCCCTAGAATGATACTCGAATTGTTTCATAGAACGATTACCATGAATAAATCTTTCCAACAATATTGTCGAGCAATGTATGCCACGGATCAGCCTTCATCAAGCTTCAACTATTGTTAATATTGATAATAAAACCAAACACTCGTTTGACTATTAGTCATTCTTTAAAATTATTATAGCTTGAACATATATCTTATAACAGTCACCAATAGAAACATGGGTTTCTCCAAACCCGAATAGTAATATAAATGTTCCAACTTTGTATGTGATTTAAAATGACAAGCATGTTGTTCGATTCTTTTATTTGCACATAAAGATACTAGCATTGTTTGAATATTTGTATATCCAAAATGATAGAACATCAATCGTTTACATGATATACTGGTTAACTTGAAACTATTTATGAGACATTGGCACATTAACTTGTAAACTTCTGCAAATAGCATTGTCATGTTACAAAGAACATATAAGTATGTAGTAATTGTTTCAAAATAGAAGTGTTCTTCTTTCTTTGAAAAGGCAATTTAAATGTTGTATGACTCATATTATATGACAATCTATAGCATTATTTTGAATGAAAGCAATTTGTTATAATGGTATTTATTTCAAAACGTATGCACAAATTTATTAACTTAAGTTGGCACATATATGTGTATGCACATAGACCTTCATCTATGTACATACACATACTTGTGACAAACCTTCTTTTGTTACTTATTTAATTCCTTTTATTCTTTAATGAATACTGAATTTTGATAAATATGAAGTGGTAGAATACATTGAATGTAATAATGTGACATGCATATGAACTAAATAGTTAATTTATTGAAGAGATTCACTTAAATTATCTTTCTAAATTTTATTAAGTTAAGGAATTAAATATACTGAATTACTTTTCCGTTGATATGTGTTTAAGGATTATTCACTTTGTTCAGTAGAATAGCAACACCTAAGTAGACTAGAGCACCTCAGAGTAGATGTTGCTAGAGGGTAGATAGTTGGTAAGGAATAAAATTGTTTAAAATTTACCTTCTGGGATAGGTTCCAAAATGGAGTATAGAGGGTATAGATTTTTCTTTATCCAAAACCTATCTTTTGTTGTTGCAACTTAATTTTATTGCTTGGCCAAGCAGTTAGCCCATTATGTATGTATGGACTTATATGTGATAACACTCTCTGCCATTCCTAGTATAGATCTTTCATTTTTCCAATCATTGATAGAGATGCATGTTGATGTTTGGGCATGCACCAGATTCCACCTTGCAGATTGTTCTCTTGCTAAAATTTATGTGCAGGGTTCGGTATTCTTCGAGTAGGAAGAATTTGGGGAAGCATAATCTTTGTGGTTGGGCTATAAAGCGCTTAAGAGATGTTCTCATCCACTAGTGGAGGTGAGCATCAAAAGGAAACCTTGGAGGTTTTCAAGTTATCAAAGGATTATGATGTAACCTTGATGTAATTTGTATATTGTATTGACTATGTTGCCTAATGAGCCAAGTCAACTTGGATATTGTAATTGACATTTGGAAATGAATATATATTATGACTCATATTTTAATTAGACACGTGTTGCTAAGATTGAAAATAGATTCTTAAGTTACAAAGATAATATTCATAATGTCATTTACAATTAATATTTAAGTACTAATTAGAATGGATTATTACATTTGGTATTAGAGCTTAGGGTTCAACTCTAGGCCTTTTGAGTCCACAATGACCATGACTAGGGTATAGTTGAACCTTGAACAATTTGAGTTGTCCTGAGGATTGAAAAAACCTAGATTGAATGCAAGTATGGGAAGGTCTAAGTCAGGAAGAAAGAAAGGGAAGATTGTTAGGACCTCAAACAAGAAAGTCGTAGTTGAAGAAAACACTAAGATTGAGATTCAACCCGAGACTCCCGATGATGAGACTCTAGCTCAATCCCTCAATAGAATTAAGTTGGAGAGGGGTAAGAATATTGAGGAGTTGAAGTGAACTCCTAAGATTAAGAAGCTTTCCACAATCAGAGATTGGCCTCTAGGGTGTGGGCCAAACACACCCTTATTAACTAAGGAGGAAAAGGAGAGCTTGTGTGCTCAACCCTCCTCTTTTGAAAAAAAATGATGTAAATTTTGATGAGGACCCAAATGATTTTCTTGATTAAAAAACTAAGGAAAAAACAAAATGGTTTCCAAAATATCCTAAATCCATTCTTTGTTTGTTCACAAAATTCCTTCAATGACTCTTGGTCTCCAACAAGGTCACAAACACCATTAGTGCACTCAAGGCACAAAAACACTAAATAAAACTTTTAGTCATGTTAGGAAAGACTAAAATAATATTTCCAAACCAATGGTGGTACACAAGAACCCAAAATTTCCCAGATTTCATATATCTTCCTACCATACATGCTTATTTGGCTTTTAGGACAACAAAGGGTGTAATTTTAGCGTAACTTTCAAAAAACAACTCCAAACTAGGTTATAAAACCTGTTCTAGATACCCTTTTTGGAGTTTCAACACATAATAATTTTTTCAGGTGGGGTTCCTTTGTAACAAATCCCTCAAAAATGGACTGTGATGTAACGTTTTTAGGCCAAAACAATGGAGAAAAACTCCTAGGGCATCATCAAAATTGGCCAATACCTTATCTCTAACCCATGAAACTTTGGGAACTCATAAAAAATGTTATGACAGACCTTCAAACCAAAAATTAGGAGTTTTCACCATGCCAAATTCATTTTATGCAATTTTCTTTCTCTTGGGTTCCTGTGATAGGGTTTCTAGACAGTTTTTAGCAAAATGCTGATAACTTTAACAAAACAAAACGAAATGACCCCAAACAAAAACTAAAATTTATTTATTTAATTTCTTTATAATCCCCATTCCTGAACTTTCATTTTTAAATTCTTAAAATCTATACAAGAGAGGTTTTCTATGCAGAAAATAGTAAAAAATTGAACATTCCAATCACTATTTTAACCATAACTTTTGCAAATCACAATGAAATTTACACAAACAGAAAAAACCAGAAACTAGATTCATCCCAATATCATCTACAATTAGATTCACACCTTTATCATTCTATACAATAAAATACCATTTAGAGGAACAAAGAGGAACACATAAAAAAATGTAAAAATTTAGGGTTTTATTGCTCCAAACTTCCTCCAAATCATTCAATCCGCTTTACAACGACGGATTCAGGATTTTTATGCCTTTACCAAATTATTCCAACTGTTAACAACTAACTAATAAGCTTCTAAAAAACCTTGACTCTTCAACTTCCCATTCTTGCACTTTTGCAATTTTGCACTATGATAACTTTGCAAGAATTTACAATATTTAATCAACCATCACCTATAAACCTAATAATGACTGAAAACACCTTAAAACATCAAAACATCAAAATTAAATGAAAACCCCAAAGTTGCTTCCTGGAGGCACAAACTCGCGATGGTGCTCCTGCACCATTTCCTCTCTCTAATAATGAGAAAAATGACTAATGTAAAGAAGAAGCTTTTGTAAATAAGGGCCCATTTGACCCAAATTTAATAAAAATAAAGCAAGATGTTTTTTGGTGTGTTCAAGTGAAGAACTCAAAAACATTTTTCTTCTATAATAAATGTGTATGTCTTTAATGAATGAGTGATATATGCATGTGTATGTAGTGTTATGTGAATAAGAATGTTTACTCATAGAACCCAATTTTAAGTTAAGGTAGAAGAGAAATGTGATGTAGATCAGGTATGAATCAGTATGGTAACCACTAGACAAGAGACGAGTGGTCAGTGGGTCAGATAATGGACCAAACAAAAGGTTGGATCAGATTCTATAACTTTTGAACAGGCAAGAGGCTTGTATGGACCACATAAAACATGAGGTTTGAGTGGTACACGAGGACTAGATTTATAGGAATACGAAATTAAATCAGGCAGAAGGTGGTCCAATAGAAGGCCCTCGAGGTCAAATTGAGGAAGAACTAGGAAAGGATCTGAAAAGAGTAGCACCACCTAAGTTTGATGGTAAATCCATTGGAGTAGGGGCTGAGGCATGGATAATTGAGATGGAAAAATATTTTGAACTTCGTAACCTATCCAACCAAACTAAAGGGACATGGTCTATGTATCAACTTTTAGGAGAAGCAACTACTTGGTGGGATAATGAAAATATAGAAAGGAATCTTCAGCCTGGTGAGATTACTTGGGAACTCTTCCTCCAATCTTTTAGGAAGAGATGGTTACCACAACTCTTTTTTGACAAGAAGGTGATAGAATTCAAAAACCTACCTCAGGGGAGTAGGAATGTGACCCACTACTAGGAAAATTTCACCATCTACTGAAGTATGTTCCCCAGTATCAAGGAGACGAACGTTTTCATATCTGAAAGTTCATATTGGGACTTAGACCCCACATTGGAGCAAAAGTGGACATGCATGATCCTCTCACCATGAATGAAGTCTTCTTGAAGGCCACCAAACAGGAGAAAAAATTGTAGTAGTTATCCAATTACCGCAGTAATTCAGATCGTAAGTCACGGTTTGGAAACAAGAAGTTTCAAAAAGGAGACAAGAACCACTAGATCTGTAACCTCAAGAGGGTAAGTGAGTCATAGGTTAAATGTGAAGATGGAAATGGTGGAAAGAGAAAGAAGGCAAATTAAAACAAAAGAAAAGATGACCAAAATCAGAAGGGCTTCAGAGATGACAAGCCAAGAGGTTGCAAAGGGCCTTGCAACGGGTGCTATACTTGTGGAGGTGATCATTATGACTCTAATTGTATGCAGTGGTCAAATTCATGAAGGGAAGGAAACTATCAATAGTCTTAAATATCATGAAATCTATGTCGTAGTGAATAACAAGCAGGCAGAGCATCAGACTTTCCCATACAGTTGACAGGTAAGATCTATGGCCGAATTGTCTCTATTTTAATTGATATCGGAGCTACTAAATGTTTCATACACCCTAGAGTAATATCCAAGATACCTATTAGACCTGGATACATAGAAAATCCATGGACAATCCAGTATGGAAACCGATCAAAGTGGAGGGTAGATACCTATCTCTTTTGCAGTGAGTTAGATATTTCAACCTTCCAAACCCAGGTCAACTTGTATGTGGCACCCTTAGGCTCATATGATGTAATTTTGGGGATAAATTGGTTAATCGAGCATAAGTATATAGTGAATTATGAGGATAAGGTAGTTGTCTGGATGATTATGGGAACCTAGTCAAGATCTATGGGATGCAAAGACCCTTAGAGCTTAGATAGATCTCTGCTATTCAACTCAAAAAGTCTCATTGAAAGGGATGTGTTATTTATGTTGTGCATATTAGTAACCTCGATAGAAAGGAACTATATCTAGATGACTACCCTATTATCAAAGAGTTTCAAGATGTATTCCTTGATGAAATCATGAAGTTACCTCCAAAGCAAGAATTTGAATTTTAATATTGACCTAGTACCAGGAGCTGAGTCTCAATCCAAAGCACCATATTGGATGACCACTACCGAACTCTATGAGTTGAAGTCCCATTCAATGGAATTATTAAACAAAGGGCTCATAAGACCCAGTGTGTATCCTTGGGGAGCACTAAATATCTTTGTGAAAAAGAAGGATGGAACCATGTGTCTGTGTACAGACTATCGAATGTTGAACAAGGTGACCATCAAGAATCGATATCCACTCCTAGGGATCGATGAGTTGTTTGACCAAATGAAGGGAGCGATAGTGTTTTCCAAAATCAATCTCAGGTCGAGATACCATTAGTTGAGAATAACGGAAGAGTACATTCTGAAGAATTCCTTTCAAACTCAATATGGACATTACGAGTTCACTTTGGTACCTTTTGGTTTGACAAATGCACCTGCAACTTTCATGAATAGTGTGTTCAGAGATTGTTTGGATGACTTTGTTCTAATTTTTTGTTTGGATGACTCTGTTCTAATTTTCATAGATGACATCTTAGTTTAATCAAAGTCTATTAAAGAGCATGATAGGCACTTGAGGATAGTTTTATAGTGACTGAGAGAGAAGAAACTCTTTGGGAAGTTATCTAAGTGCTCGTTCTATCAAGACATGGTGCACTATCTAGGCCATATTATTTCAGCTGAGGAAGTCTCTATAGACCCTGATAAGATCAAAGTGATCATGGAATGGACAGTACCTCAAAATGTGTCAGAAGTTTGTAGCTTCATGGACCTCATAGGATACTATAGAATTTTTTTGCAAGGGTTCTCCCATATTGCATCTCCAATCACGTCACTCTAAAGAAAAGGAACATGGTTTGAGTGGACTGCGAAGTGTGATTAGGAATTCCAACTCCTGAAGGAGAATTTCATGATAACACCAGTGCTAACTATCCCTAATCCTAATGAAGAATTCACTATAATCACAAATGCTTTAGGGGAGGGAGTGGGAGCAGTGCTAATGCATGATGGACAAGTGGTAGCATATGAATCAAGGAAGCTTAAACAATATGAGGTGAATTACATGCCACATGACTTAGAGTTGGCCACAATAGTTCATGCTTTGTAGATGTGGAGACATTATCTCTCGGGAAAGCCGTTTGAGCTCAAGACAGACCAATTGGGACTGAGATACATTTTTACTCAACCAAACCTTAATGCGTGATAGAGGAGGTGGTTAGAATTCCTTAGTGAGTATGAATTCAGAATTGAATATATAAAGGGAAAATAGAATAGAGTGGTTGATGCTCTTAGTAGATGAAGACATTTGGCAGCCATGATCTTGAAAAGGTCTAATTTGAGATAGTAGGTGACAAAACATTTGCAAGGGGATGGACACTATGAAAGAGTGAAGAGAACCCTAGTAGAGAATCCATTAAATCATCGATTCGATGGGTATGAGATTGAACCAAATGGAATTTTGAGGTATCATAGAATAATGTACATTCCAAACTCTACAGAGATGTGAAATTTGGTCCTACAAGTGGTTCATAATGCACCTTATTTAGGACACCCCAGAGTATCTAGAATGATCACAAAATTGAAAACTCTATAATTTTGGCCTAAACTCAAGAAGGATGTAGTGTATACATAGCCAGATGCTTAGAATGTTAGTGAGTCAACGCATAACATGCACATCTAGTAGGTCTATTGTATCCCCATGAAATACCCGAATATAAATGGCAGGTGATTAGTATGGACTCCGTATAGGGGTTACCTTTGAGCAAGAATTGACATGATGTTATCTTGGTTGTGATCGATAAGTTGACCAAGGTGGTGCACTTCATCCCAGAAAACATTAAGGATGGATCGTTGACCCTAGCCAAGAAGTTTGTCCAGGAGGTCTTTCACTTACATGGAACTTGCCAAAGACTATCATTTCTGATAGGGACACTCGGATGACCTCAAGATTTTGGATGACCCTGAATGTCGCATTCAAAACCAAGTTAAATTTCATATCAACTTACCACCCTCAAATCAACGAATAGATGGAAAGGGTAAATTAGGTAGTCGAAGATCTCCTCTGAATGTACTACATGGACCAACAATATAAGTGGGAAAAATACTTACCGTTGGTAGAGTTTTCTTATAATAACTCTTATCGCACATATCTAAGTATGGCACCATTTGAAGCTCTTTATGGGAAGAAGTTTTTTACACCCATCAATTGGGATAGATTGGAAGACGGTATCATACTAGGACCTAAAATGCTCAAGGAGATGGAAGAACAAATGATAATTATTAAGGGAAGACTAAAGGAGGCGTAGATCAACAGAAGAGTTATGCCAACAATAATACAACTCTTAGATAGTTTGCGGCAGGGGATAAAGTCTTCTTAAGAGATAGACCTTATAAAAGTTCCCTTGCCTTTGGAAAATATTCAAAGGTAGCCCCAAGATATGTGGGTCTATTTGATGTCTTGGAAGTGATCAAACTAGTTGCTTATAGAATTTCTCTACCACATGCTTTGTCTCAACTTCATAATATGTTTCATGTTTCTTTACTTAAGCCATATCATCCCGATGTGGCTCATGTGCTTTATTGGAAAACTTTGCAGGTACAATACCTGAGAGTGGTGCTAGTGGAGCTCATTAGAATCTTGAATAGATGCAACATTAAGTTGTGGAGAAGAGACATTGCTCAGTTTAAGGTCCAATGGGACCAGTATTCCGAAGATAGTGCTACTTGGGAGGATACAAAAGAAATAGAACACTCCTTCCCACATTTGCTTTCTTAGAAAGAGAATCTTGTTAATTTTGTTTAAATATTTTGGATTGAATGCTATAATGTTTTGGCTTGGAAACAGTATGATATGATGTTGAAAGAGACATATATGCTTTAATTTTGATTAAATAGACATCGGGACAATGTCTCTTCCAAGAGGGGAAGGATGTCATAACCCAATTTTTTATTGCATTTAATTATAATATGATAAATTGAATTATTGAGGAAATTCAATGTGTTGAATGAAAAAATTGATATTTTTAAAAATGTTTTGAAATTTGACCGTCTTTTGACTATGTGATCTTTTGAACTATCTTATACTTTATCATGATTGAACGTTACTGATGAAGTGTGTAAGTGAAAGTGTGTGCAAATGCAGGAAAAAAGATTGAAAGATGATAACACGATTGAGGTAGGATCATTTAGTCGGATTGAACAGTAAGCTTGATGGAATCTGGGTGTACACACCACTGAACAACATGATAGCTACATTTAAACTTTCATATAGAATACTATATTGATTTGATTCGAAATGATTCAATGCTTGAGAAAGAAATAGGCTTGTGGAATGTTATACATGTGATTTCTTATTCAATTATCTATTTTGATCTCGTGTTTTTGAAAAATTAAAAGAAAACGATAGCATGGTTAAACATATATGTATTTAAAATGGCATGCTTGAAGGATAAGAAAGCCACTTCATTTAAAAGCTATTATTCAAATAAAATAAAATTTTATTCTTTATTTGGAAATGATTAGACACTATATTCTTATAAAAAAAAATAGCGATATATATATATATATACATATATATGCACCTTTATATAAACATATAGATATTCCATATAAAAGAATATGAGACCGAATTCATCAAATATTATTGTTAAATTTTGATAACATATGAAAATAAAATAAAATTGATAATAAAATCATAAGGAAGATATTATGAAATAGTGTCATGCAATTGAAATAAAGGCCAAGATATTCAAATGAACTAGTGGGCAGCTAAATTAAGGACAATTATGAAATGAAACGATCCCCATAATGGAGTGAACATGGTTTCCTTTTTGGCGTATGAATCACTAGCAAGGATTCAGGGAATAAGGAAGGCAAGTGATTTGACTGAGCTGGGGAAGGAAGGAAAAAGTCGAGGAAAAGCCATGAAATAGAGGTAAATCAATTTTTGTTTGTGTACATGCTTGATTTTTTTCAGTAAAATCTATTCAAAAACTTGCGATTTACCTTTCAATATGTTGATTCCTTTTGAATTAGTGGTAAATCATTAGATGTCCCAAAATGCATGTGTCTTTTACTTAGAGCTGGGACATCTTTATACGAGATCGATCATTTTCTCTATTTAATGATGTAAGGGCCTTATCAATCATCCTTTGTATGCACTAAACCTATTTTATTATTCCATTCATTTAAAAAACATATCAAAATCATGAATACATTCATCATCCTATTTTATCGTGAAGATAAAACTAACTTAGTAAACAACAAGACGAGGTGTGACATCCTTTTGAATGAACCTGCGTTATTCTTTTTGCTCCATCGTGATTTTGGAATGATTTCCCTTATAAAAATTGTTCCTTGGTTTCTCCACATGGAATTTCAATTCTTCTTCACAAACGTAGTTCATTTGATGATTCCATAACAATAGGAATGGAAGGATCTGTATGAACTTTGAAATTTGATCGTTTTACAAATACTAGTGCCATCTATAGTCATGATTTTTCTTCAGAAGATATTGAGTTAATCATCCAGTTAGAAAAAAAACCTTTATGAATTCTATCAATCAAAATATCATTAACGCCATAGAAGGACTCTTTGCTACTTTTGAAATACCCTCAAGAATTATTGCAAAGACCTTAGTTGTTTACTGGGATCAAAATTATTAGATTTTAAAGAAATTTTTGTAATCAAAATGCATAAAAAAGCTATCAAAACCTCAAACCTATTACTCTTTTTCCTTTATTGCATAGGGTGTAAGACTCCATTTCATTCGTTGATCTTGTAATCTTCAACATCTCTATCATCTTGAAACTGTAACCAAACTGTCATTTACATTGATTTGATAGTACATAGGTGTGTTGCATGTTCATTATTTTGACAATATAAATGGCTTAAAACCTTTTTTAAATCCTTTCCAAAACTTGCATCTTTGCTCAGTCCAATAGTGAACTCTTGAAATGACTTCCATGGGGATCTTTATGTTGTCCTAAACCTTGTATAATTATCCAAGCTTCTTCATAATTTCCACATGCATGATTCTTCCTGAGTGAAAAATGATAACTGTCAGAGTGTTTTGAACTATTTCCATGACTTTGAAGCACTCCATACTAATCCATAAATAACCCGACCACCATAGTAGCCTGCAAAAACTCTACTCTTCTTCTTGAACATGATCATTCAAGACAATAAAATAACCAAGCCCTAGAAAGGCTCAAACTAGTCATGATAGGAACTAAACTCTAACCAAAATGAAACTTCCCTCCAAATATTAGATGCACGTGGAAATGACAAGGTCAAGGTATGCTTGACACTATTAAGGTTTTTAGCAATATAATTTATTTTATAACAAAATACACTTTATTAAAGCCTTTTCCTCTTTAAAATGTTTTTAACACCCCAAAAATTTAAATAACTACTTGGTGTAACTATTTAAATCATTTATCAAAATAGATTAACAATCTTGGTGACCTTTGAGGGAGTGTTGCTTGCTAATACTTGTAAGACCAGTGGCCTTGTATATCCATTAGGCATAGGAGTCAAAGAGAAAATTGGACAAATTGAAAAGTAGACTTGACTACAGTTGTAACACCTCAGAGCAACTAACTAAAAAACCTAAACTAGAAACTAACTAACTCTGCTTCAACACTTGGAGAAAGAAACATAAAAAAATTGTGCATCAACAATTATTTGACCTGAAGAAAAAAAAAATCAATCCTAACCTACACTAACCAACAACAAGTCTTGATCAAATGAAACCATTAACTGGTTCCTTGAAATATCTTCCTTTTCTCATGAGTTTACAATGATTTTCACGCTTATGGGTAGTCAAGAGGAGGTGAAACACAAATTGATAGTCAATGAACAACTTCAATGCTTCTTGAAGAACAAAAACATACTCACTTACCCTTTGAATTTGACCGTATATATTACTGGTTTGAAATGGATAAGTAAGTTGAACACATTCTTTTTTAGTTGTAACTTCATGCTTGGGTGAAAACATGACTTGTGGTGCTTTGTTGGCCTCCATCATGGCTAGTGTCTAATTGTACATCCTTGTGAAAGGATAAACTTTGAGCTCCCCTTGCTGGTTTCTTTCTTTAGGGCTGCCTCTTCATCATTTTTTTGACTTGTAAAGACCTTTTCTTGTGATTTTTTTGGTAGAAATATAGAGATTTCTACACTATTCTCCTTTTGTTCATGATTTTCCTCTTCCAAATGTGTTGGCTTGACATCTAAGTTTGCACAAAGTTTCCCTAAATCATCCCAAAATAAGCCTTCTTCAACCTCTTCCTTACTTTTTGTATAAGAAGATTGATTTTGACTTCATAGCATCTCTCCTTGCATTTATCAACTTCTCTATTTTGTAAAACAATGCTATCATCATTATCATCCCCATGGACCAATATCTTTTCATGCTCATTCTAATCCTCTATCTACTCCAATACTTGTGATGATATTGGAATTTGTATGCTACCTTCATCTTTATCAACAAAACAAGGAAGTTCATCCAATGACAATGTTAAAACTTTATTTACATCACCTCTTTCTTGCTTGGTGTCTCATTGTCCCAGCTGATCATGCTCATCAATCTCTTGCTACAAGTCTAATTTTTCCTCTTCCATCTCATTTGCAAGTATACCAATAACAAAAGACTCTTCTTGTCCTTCCCCCAAAACCTCCTCTTCTTGTTCACTAAACCAATTATCTTAGTAGACAATGGGCCCATCTTTGTAAAGGTGAATGGTGCTAGGACAAGAAGGCTGATTATAAAGGCCTTGTTGGGTTTCTTGCGGAAGTATACATTTTGGAGAAGGCTTCTCTTGAGGGATACTAGGCTCTTGCAAAGGATGTAGGTCCCTAAAACTTGGAATTCCAAGCTCAAAAGACAAGTAATTGAAGACTCAAGAGGTTTACCTTTCTTGAAGCTTGGAAATTTTTAGTTGGGAGGCTCTTATTTTGCATGTTGATCCAAATTTCAAGGGGTTGATTGGTCTTCTATCCTTTGTGCTTGGAAAAGAAAAATCTCCATCTTCTCTTGTTTAGAAACAATCTCTTTTGCAAGACTCTTCATATTTATCCCTTTGGTGATCCAAATTATATTGGTGTTGGTAGGCTTGATAAGCCAACTCTTCTTGTTGCAAGTTGTATTCTTGGTCTCTTGCAATATCATTTAGCTACTTTCGAAAATCCAAAACTATACCTTTGATGCTCAAGTTGCCATCATCATTTAGAGGTTGCTTGTGAGGATAACTATATTGGTTGGAAAGAAAATGGCCTTCTTGTGGTTGATTTTGGACATATGTAAGTTTCCATGAGGCTTGAGTATGGGTGTGTGGGTGGAAAGCATGATAAGAATGCTAATAACCTACTATTAATGGGTTATTTGGGATGAAATCAACAGTGTTTTTTGTTTGGTGTGGCTGATAGGAAGTGACATAAGTAGTATTTTCGTGAAATGGAGAGTGATGAAATATATCTCCATGAAATGAAGACAATATGCAACATTTTAAACAATTCGAAATTCATAGAAATGTTCTTAAAATCAAAATAATAAATACTGGATTTTTTGTAAAAATTGAGCACATACCAACACTTAGTCTTTTTGAACCAGTAGATCTAACTTGGAGTTGCCAAGTGTGTGCATATTTTTCCTCTAAAGGTAGAAATTTTTGACATACACACCCATATCAACAATGATAAGAAATTTATTGAATTGAGATAGTTCAAATAGTCCTAATAGGCATGGCAAAAATTATTGTCACCTAAGTACGCACCCTTGCTAAGTCGCAAAAACTTGGCCTACTGGTGAAACATGGGATCCTTTCCTGGTTTGTGGGTCACCTATGATGAAAAAGAATCCCCAGAAAGGGCTAGTTCCCTTGGTGTTCACCTATCCTAACTTACACTACTACTACTTGATGGAAAAGAGTAGAAAGATGAGATAAAATGAAAACTAGCTATGTTGGGTGATGCACCAAAATGATTTCAAACTTATACTATAGTTTTGAATCATAATATGATCAAATGAAACAAGTTTCTTCATGCACAACAGAAGTTTCTACATACCTCTGCATAAGTGCTTCATAAGAAGGTTGGAACTCAACAACCTTAGAAAGGAAAACAACTATTGCACACTAAAAGGATTATTTGAGTCATCATATAACTTATAACCCGTATAGAATATGTATACTTCTATATGAAGGTACTAGACAATGAGACATGAAATTCAAGGACTGAGTATAATATCACAAAAACCATGTCCATAATTTATTATTGCACAATATATAAATTTGAGAAGGCAAAATACTGGTATTTCATTGATAAAAGGTGTTACATACTGCTATTTACAAGTTTGAAAGATGAGTTACATTTTTTGCTCCAGCTTGAAAGAACTTCAAAAAGAGTTACAATACATGCCAATAGAGAAAATAACTTGCTAAAATACTTCCCTTACACTTTATTTTATTCTGCTCAACACTTTTTAAATGATACAAACATGTGTTGAGGAGAGAAAGATAAGTCTTCACTCATCTTGTTGGGTCAAACTCCTTGGGCGTCCAAAACAATAATCGCTACTTTTCAACCCCTAAAAAGCTCCAAAAAGGTGCTTGATTGAAGAAAAAGTGATTTCTTGACCCTATCCATCTTCAAGGTACCTTAAATATCTCCTAGATGCCCTCAAAAGGCTCAAATTGAGTCAAAATTGACCTAGATTCTCTCCATCATTTTGTAGCTCTCAAAATGTCCCTAGATATTTGCCAACTACTCATAATTGCTCAAAAAGAGGTTATGATTGCTCATTTAATTCCCAAGAGCTAGATACTTATTCAAAATTACTAATAAAGTATGTAGGAAAAGGTTTACAACCATAAGTCTCATATTTATTTTAACACAACCATTATCTAATCTTTGTAAAAGAATCCTTGAAATGCTTGGATGATCATTGCACTATGCTTTCTTTTCATGTCTCTGCCCAAACATATTCACTAATATCTAGTCATCTTTTTCATACCTTGTTGTCCTTCCACTGAATCTTTATGGTATTTCTTAGCCTTCAAACTTCACATACCTACCCCTATACTTTTGCATGGTTAGGATTTTAAACTAGGTTTACTGCTCACTAATAGTTGCCCCTTGGTGTGGACCATCCTCTACATTTGTTTTCTTATCCTTACATCCACTATACACTTCCATGGACTATCTAACCTATCCTAATTTTCTGACTTGTGGACTTGAGTATGGTCTCACAAAGCTCCTTTCTTCAATAGTCAATATTGCTATTGGTAACTTTATTCTTGACATAATAATTTCAAACAAGATGACTATCATAATCATGTATGAATCTTGTCAACATCACTGTCACGACCTTGGATTTGCCTTATTTTTTCATAACCACCACATACTATTATGTCAAACTATCCTCTGAATTATAGCAATATGGTTTATTCACTATAGGGTTGTCCACTTGTTAGGCTTTAATAAAGGCTATCCAAAGAGAATAAATGTGACAGTGGCAACAACCACTTATATTATTAATCTCATTACCATTCTCATGGATTTCCACTGATCTTTTGTGGTTGTCAACTACTTGGTTATTAAATGTTGCTCCTACTTCTGGGCTACCTCTTTTCAACTATCATTTTATTTGCGTTGTTCTATGGTGTTTGTGTACAGTCCTTTCACTCTTCATACATTATATTTTCCTTGAGCTATCTCTGTGATATGAGTGGATTTCTATGTCTATTCTCAACACTATTTTATTTATTTCTATGTATTATTGCAAGCACCAAAACATATGCTCATAAGATTTGACTTCTAGCACTTGGAAATCACTGTAGGTCACTATCCTAGTTGACCATGATCTTCCTTAGCCATTGCTACCATAGGCGGATTTTAGTTAGTGTTTAGACAAAGGATTTGTAACCTTTCAAATGGTCTTTCAAAGCTCTGTGAATAGCCCCCTTGAATCAAATTAACAATCTTGAAGGAATTTTAATGGATACCAAAAAAATATGCAATAATTCATGGATTACCTCATTGAAAACCATATCTGGGTTTTGATATTTTTTCCTTTATGGTGACTTCACTGTATTATGCTCCTTATACTATTGAAAGTTGCCTTTATTTTCCTTGATATGCCACTTAAAATTGATGCCTATTGTAAACCTTTCATCATTTCTCCTTAAGAAATGTTTGTCCTCTACCATAGTGATTGTCCTTTGATTGGTTGTTGAAGACTTATGACCACCCTCTGTGATTTCTTAAAACTGTTTTTGCTCTTTGACTTCACAATCATTAGAGTACTTATTGCCCTTATGGAGGACTGCCCATATCACCTTCTAGGCTATTGTTTGATCACTGTCCACTTTTATAATGCATTTATAATAGTCAACATGACTGTCCTTACATGCCATAATTTTCCTTTTCTATGTGTGTTCCTCTTTGCAAGAGCTAATGAATAGCATAAAGTCTTCAACTTGACCATTTCACTATTTTTTCACATTTTGTCATGATTCCTTTAGATTGTCAACTACTTGTTACCATAGTTGATCTTGCAACTTTGTCACTCATTACACCATCATCATGAATCCCATAACATGACCCTTTCAAGTTTAGTTCATGAAGTTTCTATAGAGAACAACATATGAACCTAGAGACAATCTTGATATAACAAGGAAAACTTACAAGTGATTATGTTCCTTTTGAGTTCACTATCTAATGGCGGTGTCCTTCACTTGCTAACCTTGGATTGTCATTATAGTCTTGATAGTCTATTGGAACATTTTATAGATCTATCCAATGACACTTAAAGCTACAAGCCACTATCCTTTACATTTGAATATACCATTGTTCATAGCCTTTTGTATGACTGTATAGTCCTTCATCTTGCAATCTACCTCTTCACTCTCCCAAAAAATGTGAATTAAACTACCCCCATCACTGCTCCTTGTATGCTCTATGATTGTGCTTGCAATTTTTTTAATCCTTGTGTCTTCCTTACTTGTGGTGACCTCCTTTTGAATGACCCTTTGTTATTCTTTTCTCTCCATCATGATTTTGGAATGATTTCCCTTATAAACACTGTTCCTTGTTTTCTCCACGTGGATTTTTAGTTTTCTTCACAAATTTAGTTCATTTGATGATTCCATAACAATAGGAATGGAAGGATCTATAGTAATTTTGAAATTTGATTGTTTTACAAATACTAGTACCATCTATAGTCGTGATTTTACTTCTGAAGATATTAATTCCTCATCCAATTAGAACAAACACCTTTCTGAATTCTATCAATCAAAATATAAATAACACCATAGGAATCTTTGTTACTTCTGAAATGCCCTCGAGAATTATTGTAGAGATCTTAGTTGTTTGATGGGGTCAAAATTATTGGTTTTAAAGAGATTTGTAATCAAAATGCATAATTTTTTTAACAAACCTCAAACTTATTCCTCTTTTCCCTCTATTGCATAAGGTGTAAGACTCCATTTCATTCGTTGATCTTGTAATCTTCAACATATCTATCATCTTGAAATTGTAACCAAACTCTCATTTACATTGATTTGATAGTACACAGGTGTGTTGCATGCTCAATATGTTGACAATATAAATGGATTAAATCCTTTTTGAAATCCTTTTCAAAACTTGCATCTCTACTTAGTCCAATAGTGAACTCTTGAAATGACTTCCATGGGCATCTTTATGCCGCCCTAAATCTTGTATAATATCCAAGCTTATTCATAATTTTCATGTGCATGATTCTTCCCAAGTGAAAAATGATAACTACCAGAGTGTTTCAAACTATTTCCATGAATTTGAAGCACTCCATACTACTCCATAAATAACCTAACCACAATATTAGCCTACAAAAACTCTACTCTTCTTCTTCAATGTGATCATTAAAGACAAGAAAATAACCAAACCCTAGAAAGGCTCAAACTAGTCATGATAGGAACTAAACTCTAACCAAAATGAAAATTCCCTCCAAATATCAGATGTACGTGGAAATGGAAAGGTCAAGGCATGCTTGACACTATTAAGGCTTTTAGCAATCTAAGAATTTTTAAAACAAAATACACTTTATTAAACCCTTTTCCCCTTTAAAATGTTTTAACACCCTAAAAATTTGAACAACTACCTGGTGTAACTATTTAGACCATTTTTCAAAATATATTAACAATCTTGGTGACCTCTAAGATATTTTTTCTTGCTAATACTTGTAAGACCAGTGGCCTTATATCCATTAGGCAGAGGATTCAAAGAGGAAATGAGACAAATTGAAAATCGGGCTTGACTACAACTGTAACACCTCATAACAACTAACTAAAACACCTAAACTAGACACCAACTAACTGTGCTTCAACACTTGGAGAAAGCAACACCTAAGACATTATGCATCACTACACATTGTAGAAACTTCAATAAATCTTGATCATCATTGAATACTTTCCAATTGTAGATATTGTCTGAAACAAAAGGCCTTGTTTTCACTTCAACCTTGGATATTTCAGTAAATATAATATCATTAGGTCTAAGGTAAATATTGGAAAGATATATTCCATTGCATTTTTAGACCTTTCCATATAGTATATAGAAAAGGCATCAAACATTTCTATATTATCTCAAACAACAACTTTGTATTGCTTCAATCTTTTATTTTTAGACGCGTATTTTTCTCTTATTTGGGATACCACTAACTCAAATTCTCCTATAACCCTAAGTATCTTGAGATTATGTTTGATGGCCATATTAAGCCTTAACAATAATGCCTCATATTTTACAACTTTATTTGTGCATTCAAACTTTAAAAAGAATGAGTATTTGTAGGACTTATCATTTGATGATATAATGATCACCCCAATACCTAGTACTTATTTTGAACATGCTCCATAAAAATACATGGACCACATATAATTTTCTTGAACATGTTCCTTTACTTCTTGATCTAGGGATGCAAATTTATAATTTTTAGATGAAAAATATTCAATTATGAAGTTATCCATATCAATATCAATGAAACACACTTCATCTAGTTGTAGATCTTCAACAAGAGTAGATATATTTTCTCTATTTAACTTCACATTATTTCTATTGCTAGGGATCATGGCATAAGAAAATTTTAGCTACATACTTCCACCAACAATCGTAGACCATTTTCTTGACAACAACATGCCATACTAACGTGGGATATCTACTACAATCACATTCATCATGAATTATTTCTCAAGGAAGGTGACCGGTTTGAATTTCACATCCTTCATAATTCCCATCATGAGTACTTCCTTGGAATCCATAGAAAATCATTTTCCATGCACTTTACTAACTTGCAGTCCTAGCTTTGATCTCCCCCTCAAAATATCTTCTCAATATAACATTAGTATTGGAAGTCTCAATGTTATGCGCTTCAACATGTCCTTCTTCACTATCAAAAAATACCTCCTAATGGTATTCTTAGCTCTGATATTTTCTATCATAAATATTTTTTAAGTATATATCCTTCATTAGAAGAATATTCTTCACCTACAAAGCACAGTCTGGTTGACATCATATTGACCTCATGATTTCCATTATGAGTATTTTCGCAATCATCACAAGGATTGGAATGATCCTCAAAATATTGCGAGACCATACACTATCTGGGGGAGTCAGTTAATTGGAAATATATACACCAAGGATTATCCTATAAAATATTTACATTATTTCTTCTTAGAGGATCAAGAGTCTCTCTATTAGGCACTAATTTTTGGTTATTCAAATAGGTTTACTATTGTGCCAATTCGTATTGTAAGGTTGGTTAAATAGTTTAGGAAATTTTCCTTATTTTTGGTAATTAGGTTTGTCATGAAACAAACCCTTCTCATTTTTGGCCACCTTATAGCTTAATTCTTTAAGAGCACTAATTACCTTTTCAACCTTATCCCTAGATGAAGGGAATTTGGTTTATTATCCTTTTGGATTCTACTATATTTTTATATCATCTCTCTTGCTTATCTTCCCAGATGATTTTCTATTACTTTTAGTATGCATTGTGATTTTGAAAGAATATCTCAAAGAATTACGATCCTTGTCTCTTAATTCATAGCCCATTTTGGAATCATAAGCATTAAATTATAGGACCAAACACATGAGTTCACTAGGTCTCATGTACTATAAAATTTTGTTCATGAACTTAATAAAAATAGTATTAAAATCAGAGATAGATTCATTGTATCCCTTGGTAATTCTAGTGAACTCATTTATAATGAATTTGGGGTCAATTTTATCACCATTGAATATTCTCTTAAATTCATCCCATGACCCAATACTTGTATTAGGTAGGCCTCTATACCAGTCTCCTACATCATAAACTAAATGCAACATAAACAACTTCATTACCAAATCCTCATCCTCTACCTAAAAGTCATCTATTAGATTTAAGAAGGTTTTGAGATGATCTTGCCTTGACAATGCATTATCACCATGTAACCTGGATAATACATTTCTATCCTCAATAGGCAACACATTAGGGTATCTAGGGATACCAATGAAATTGAACTTCCTAGATCTTTATATCTACAAAGGTCTTCTAGCTTGGAAGTTTCCCACAATAGGATTTAATTGAGGAATAATTTGAGCATTCTACTGATTTACAATATTATGGCCCCTTGGTGGATTAAAAAAATTCCCACCCATTTGACCACTCACATTTGGATTATACTATTGGTAATTTCCATAACCCCCTTTGTCTTTCTATGGTAAACTTATTTGAGGCTATGGGTTAGGCTAGGGTACATTTTGGTTCAATGGGGAACTTGTTGAGGCATAAGAAGTCTGAATTATTCTCCGTTGAGGATTTGATGTGATGATATCTACTAATGGTGTATTTTAGGTTGAACTTGTAGGAATATTTTGGAACTACATATTTGTAGAAGGAAATATTTGGAACTATAACTAGAGATAGATAGATCTCTTGACCAATAAGAAAGTTTTAGAGAATCTATTCTCCTTATTAAATCATCTCATCCTAATATTTTCCATTCTCTTCAATTCTTCCTTAAGGTATTCAACTTCCTTCAACAAATCTCCCTCAGCTTGAGGTTGTTTATCAGATGTAGAGGCCTTTTTCTATGACATATTAACTTGTGAATTACTATACAACATTTCATGGGAATTGGGGGTAGTTAGGTTTGAGAATAAGTTACTTTCTTGGTTTGATGGTCTATTTGTAGAATTTTTTGGAACATATGTGGTTACAACCACAGTAGGAGAATTGACTTATAAGCATATAAATATTCTCTAAGGTCATAATCTCTTTGGATATGTTATCTTTCTCTCTCAAGTTGTGCCATGAATAACTCATGCTCTAACAATAATCTCTCATCTCTCATTTATTCAACATTCATTTTTGTTCTTTGGAAGTTATCACCTAGTATAGGTGTTGTCAATGTACTTCATTAATTGTAAAAGTATTGACAAGGGGTTTTGAAGACTTGCCCGTGTCTCTTTCTCTCCATGTTTGTCTTTGAGATTGGAGCTCACTTGCTATATTTCTTATAGGATCTATATTGAATAAAGATCTTCTTCCATCCATATTTTATGACAATTTTTTTTTTACTTTCACTGAAAAGAAGATCTTTCAGAGTCACTACCCACAATTGGGTATAAATATTTTACAAATTTGTAATAATTGAACAACAAACATAACCAATTGTGTGTATAAGGATTTTTAAACCACAAAGGACATTCAATATAATACTTTCTTAGACTCTAAATAAGAAACTATTGGACTATGAAATTTTATGTATGCTCCCCAACGAAGTCGCCAATCTATTGGTTTATTTTTATTTCCAGCTAATCTTTGAAATTATCTAAAGAATAGCCAATTCTTATACTCAAAGATTACAAGTAGTTGGTCAATGAATAGGAGATTTATTTCATAATTTTCTTCTTTTCACTTTAGGTTCTACAATACCTAGGAGGGAAATCCTTAACAATATAAAAATAAAATTACACGTAATTCATATCAAGATATTATTTCAACAAAAATATTCTCATGAAATATGCCAAGAATTACAAATAGATCTTCTTAATTGGATAGATTCTTGGAGACTTTGGAATTACTAGCTTTGAGAACATATGCAAAGCTTAAAGAAAAAACTAAAAAATAAATCAAATTATTTTTTTATAAATGACCATGGACATGTAACCAAAATTCACACTTAGATTGGTGCCTTAAATCCTTGGTAACATATTCAAAAGAAAATGCAAGTATCCAATGAACAAAAACTAAAAAAAAATTTAATGAAAGCTTATACATCACTACCTTGCAATGATATTATTTGAAATTAGACTTATAACCACTTCTTCTTAACAATCCATGAACATGTTAAAAATATCAATATTTCAAGTATAACAATTGAATCTATTACTTTAGAAGAAGTTATATAAAAAATAATAACTTGCACAACAAGGTAAAGGTGAACTTCATTGATCCTTGACCAATTTTGTACATAGAATACATTTGGAGAATCGATTATGAATCTGTCACAATATATTCATATCTTTTAAAAATTGTACATTGATGTAAAAAAAATTATACTTGCATTCTCATTCCTTCCTTGGAAAACCTAAATCAGACTACTATAAACCTAAAACAAAAATTTCTTGCTTACAAAATTCTAAGATCCTTTAAAAATGGCTCGAAAATCCCTTTTGTAGAAACAAGGGAGCAACAAGCTTAAATCCATTGATAGATGTGAAATTTTCAATTGGCAATCTTGTCCAAAGGATTCAAAAAATAGTACAATTGCTTGCAAAAGACAAATAATACAACATTAGAAGACAAAACAGTTGTAGAAGTCATTGCAAAAGATATTCCATGATATGCATGATGAGAAAAGATGGGGATGACACATGGTTAGTTAGTTATACTTCTCCATCTATGTTGCAAATGTATCTTTTAAAGGTCATAGAGATGTCAAAATTCTTATGATATGAATAAAATGAAAGGAATATTCTTCCTTAGTCCACTTCTTTACATCATTAGAAAATTTAATAAACCTTCCTCCAAATTTATCAAGCTATCTAAAGTAGCATTTAACTTGTCTATGTTAATATTTTCTACAAAAGTAGAACCTAGTATAGAAGATATAATATTGCTAAATTTAACCCTCCACACCTTATATTCCTTTACCCCTCCAAAATTAGCCAAAATTTTAGGCACAATTCCATGCTCAAGATCATTAAAGAATTCCAAGGATCACTCCATAGCAATCTGATAGATGGAATGCATGACCATGTTGTCCTCAATAGTGTGTTATTTTTCTAAAATGATACTTAACTCAATTGGAGCATGAACATCAAAAATTTATCTTTTAGACATCTTTTCAATCAGCCGATTCCTTAGGCACAAACATCTTTGGGTTCTCTTGAGCATGGCCTTCAATGGGAAATGAATAGTGCAAGTAATAGTAATTGCATTATATTCATTCCATGAATTTTCTAGGTGGCACAAAATGCATGATATCCTATGACCAAATAATCTATCGACAATCTTTGTGAATTTATCTTTTCTCTCCACTTTTACCTTCTTTTTTGCTTCTTTTCTCTCTACTAGCTCCTTCTTCAAATTGCTTACATCTAAAGGAAGGGTTGCCTTCTCTTGACTCTCTATATCTCCTACCATAATTTGAGGAGATGGAACAATCTAGTAACAACATTTACCTATTCTTGCAACTTTAAATTTAAAGTGTTTACCTTAGTAATGTCTGCTTCTAATTTCCTTATTGCTACCTATTTAAACATGGTTGTGTTTAAAGTTAGTGTTGTTGCTTGAAGAGCACTTGTATCCCCTAATCTCTTACAATTAAATTCCTAGTCAATTGATTTTTGTCATTTATGACCCGGGGTTTGTTGGTCTCGAGAAAGATTGAACAAATAGCCAAGGTCTCATGCCTTGGGTTAAAGCTTGATCCAAAATACAATACATTAGCATGTTCTTCCGATGACAACATAGGGTCATCTCCCTCTTGTCTTATAATTGTATCGAATTCAATTGCAGATGTGTTACTCATAAACAAAACCCCCTTCCCCTTCTTAACTACCTTACCTCATTTGCCTTAGTCATTTTACTTAAATTCATGTTTGGGCGGTGTTCTTTATTTTTTTCAAACTCAGGCGGGGTTTTCATTAGTTCTCCTAACTTCCAATTTTATTGCTTGCATTGTTACAACTTTTGTTGGGCGGTGTTTTATGACTTTATTCAAACTTACCATTTCCTTGGAAGAGGGTGTGTGTGTGTACTAATAACCTGTATGATAAATCATCATGTGTCAGAAGTTAGTAACTTCCCCCACAAGTTATACCTTTGGGCGACATTCTTCAAATTGTTTGAAACCTAAGCAATATTTTGTTAAGTTATACGAATTTCCCATTTTGCCACTTGAAAACTTTTCAGTAATTAATGGAATAACAGTAAGTTTAATTAACATAACCAATGCATTATGTAGAAATAGAAATTGACATTTTCAAATATGATATGAATAGAAGAAAAAAAATCCATGCATACAAGAATATAGAGATATCAAAATTATATTTTATTTATATATAAGTTCGTGTGTACATGGCATCGACACTACAAAATTGTTTGATTTGATTACAAAAGCTTCATATCAGTGACAAAAGACAAAAGAGGTAGTTTCATTCAAGCACATAGGGAAAAAATCAGGACTCAAATGCCCTCGATCACAGTTTGGAGACGTTCAACTTGAGCAGGTGACAACAAGTTCTCATGAGATTGTAGGAACTGTGCAAAGAGTCTCATATCATTCCTTACGATTTTAGAGCGAAGAAGAGAAACAATTTCCTCCAATGTCTCATCCTGAAGAGCCAATGCTATGCAAATGGCGTCAACTATCAGTCCATTCTGAGGATAGTGACTAAGCCCATTGATAGCCACCTTGACACGATGATGGAATTCAAGCTTTACTAGGTGTTCAAATTCTTTTACTCCCCAGTCGTTATGACTAGAAGTCCTGAAAATGGTGTATATGAAACACTCTAGCATGGTGGTGTTGTGTACATGTGCCTGGCTTAGGAATACTTTGCCCAGAATGTTGCGAAGCACTTCTTCCACCTCACTCTATATTGTGAAGACCTCATTCAACTGATTTGATAGATGCCTGAGCAACAAGCTGGATTCAATCTCCTCTAGGATAATGAAGTCATTTGAAAAATCACCATCGCTCTGGGTGCTTGCCATGTTGGATGCCTCTGAATGGCGAAGAGTGGTGACATTGGCTGAATTTATAGAAGATTGGTTGGACATTGGTGCTTTTCTCTTGAGGACATTTAATGAGATAGCAATTCAATTCGAATGAATGGTTGATTTGAAACAATTTAAATTACATTTCCAATTGGACAGTAGACACATGTTATCATATGGTGTCTCCTTGATGTTGCATTAATTATTCGATTATGTGAAAGGTCATTCGATGACCGTTGGTGAGATAAAGATCAGTTTTCTTGCCCAATGCCATTTCATTTCCCAGGCTAATTATTTCGATTGAGATTTAGCATTTTTCCAAGAAGATGGGAAGAAACAAGAAGACTCCCAAATTTAGTAATGGCTCTAGCAATCATTCAGTGGGGCTGGTTCACTATATATTTGAAAATGGAGGAGATGGGGGTTCTTCGTATATACACCTTGTGGTGTTATCGAGAGGGATTTAGGCATTTATTTCATATTATAATAGTTCATGATCTTGGTATTATGAATTTAATGATACACTTAGTACGTTGATATGGGCATTACACATGCATATAGTTATGTCTTCTTTGTGAGATGGACTTTGTGGCATTCATTTATTGCAGTATGATCTTATTTCTTTTGATGGGATGGTCATATGTTTTTTAATCTTTGTGTTGATTGTTTATGGCTATGCTTTACGCTTTTGTGTTAATCTCATTTTTTATGAGTTGGCATTGGTTGCATTTCCTTCTTTTTGGTCAAAAGCATACCCATGTTCATTGGCTTAGGTAAATTCTTTGAAAATCTTGTGAGGGAGTTGTACCTTGACAAAATTCAGAGAAAAGCCACAATGCAATTGTGGTCTTTTAAGAGTTGTTAGTAGATTTATACTAGCGCTAAACTGGGTTGAGAGTCATTTATTTCAAGTTTATTTATCCAGAGCCATTTCATTCGCTAACAGATTTTTGGCAACTTCGCTCGGGATAAATCACATCAAATTGATTGAAATTTTGAAAATATTTGTCGCATCATGCGAAAAGATGGTACTTCCTCATAATAACACATTTCTTGTTTTGCAACCAGATTTAGATTGGGTAGGAGAAAAAGAAGAAAACATCATTTCAAAATTAAATACACTCGCCTAGAGACATAAAATGAATGCAACGGATTATATGCGACTAAATCTTGCCTTCGAAGAAGAGGAAGAGTTGGCCCAACGCCCACCTGTGCCTGTAGTTGAACACCCTCCGAGGTTGATATTCATGTAGTACAACAACCCTCCTCATCATCTTGATCGTCAGCCTAATTGACTGTTTCATCATCCAAGGGACCCACCCCTTCCTCAATTTCAAAATCCACCTTCAGCTCGTCCACCACCTAGAAATTAACCTGATAATTGTCTTTCCCAATTTTTGCTCTCATGTGAGTTGGTGACTCTGATCATCTATGGCCTCAAATATTTGGTGTAATCAAGTTGCCCCCCTTGTCCTATCACAATACCATAATTTACCCCATGGTTCCCGAAAATTGCTCCCTAAATTTTTTGGTCAAAATGAACAAGACCCTGAAGAACACATCCTGGCTATGACTGCAATAAGTGGATTTTTAGGAATTCAAGAAGAGGATGTTTTTGTAAGAATTTTCATTGATAGTTTGATTGCAAAAGCGACAAAATGGTACAGAGGGCTAGAAAAAGGAAGCATTACAGGATGGAATGTCCTTAAAACAAAGTTTCTCCAACGCTATAAAATTCCAATCAACATTGCGGCTACCTTGCATCTTTTTTTTCAGATTATGAAGGATAAGGCTGAAATAATGAGGGATTTTGTTTACCATTTCAATCAATCTCTTCAACGAATCCCTGTACCAAAAAGACCTAGTGAGGAGATCCAGTTTCACATATTTATTCTGCTCTGGAACCTGACATTCAATTAATCCTCAAAAGAGATAAAGTTCAAGAGATTGAGATAGCTCAACTAGAAGCAAAAAAAGTTGAGGATGATTTGATAGCTGTGGGAAAATTGAAATCAAGTGCAAGTGCAAAGCTTGAAGCTAGTCGCAAGTTACCTCTTGAGTTCCAGGTTAAAAGTTATGAAGAAGCAAAATTACCTCGCCTGACTGTTGAAAACATTAACCTAACATTTTTTTATAGTATGCAACAGCCCAATGAGGAACATGATCAATATTGCAATGATTGAACCTTCAGTTTATATATCTCGTTTGAGGTTGAAAGTGATCTCAGTTCATCTAGTGATGATGAGGAGGATGAATCGCAGAAGAGGACACAAATTGCTTCTCCTACTCTTTTTGAAGATAAGTCTTTCTCTTTTGAGGGTAGTTTAAGGAACTCGATGTCAAATTCCCTTCCTATCCCTGAATATGAAGTTTTATCCTTCAAAGAAGTGATGGGTGAGAATACATGTTTTCATCTGGGAGCGAATGGAGAACTCGCATGTGGTATTTTTCAAGAAGAGGAAAATGGTCAATTCATCCTAACCCTCTTTTCAATCTTGATGAATTTGAAATAATCCTCTCTTCACAAATTTAATTGATAGTCAATTTATATCTAAGGATGGACATTTTTTATCAATGGTTGAAGATGGCCATAATCAAGGAAATAATGGGGAAACTTCTAGTCCCCTATTGGATGGAGGTGAGATCGGTGCATAGTTCAAGATTGGAAGTGAATCTATTGCTGCTTTGAATGATGAAGAGAAGAACGTTTCTTCATTTATGAATATTGGTGATCATCCTACACAATCTGAAAATCTAACTTCTACTATGGTTTGTGAGCAATCTTCTAATGATATGAACATTTGGGACAAAGATGAGTCTGCAAGTGATTCAAGCGATGGAGAGGATAGTGTTTCTTCTTATTCAAATGGTGGTAGCCTAACAACCCCTATTACAACTTGTGAGAAATCTAAAGCATCAAATATTCTTCCAAATGATACATAGTTGAAGGATCCTCTACCAAATCATGAAGAAGAGCTACAAGGAAAGGTTAGAAATGATACTATCCTTGAGTCTCCTCTTTTTAAATCTAATTTAGAAATGGATGTAATAAAGAATGGCTACATAAATGAGGATGGAAAGAGTGATGTTGATAAGAATGTTCAGCTTCATACTGCTCACATCTTAATTGGAGGTTTAAAGATTCCTAAGGATGATTTTCCATATGGAAAGGAATTTGTTTGATCTCATTTGCAGGTTTATGAAGAAGAAGATTGGGGCAAGAAATTTTAAAACATAGATTTGTTTTCAAGAAAAAATGAGTCAGGTCAAGAAAGTGAAGGTGAAGTTATCATCAAGATTGACAAGGCTGCTTTTCTTGATATGAGTTTCGGGTCTCTTTCAGAAGGAGCTACCTCAAATCAGATTTCAATTGAAGATATGATTGATACTCAAGGAAGTTAAAAAGAAGATACAAAAGTCTTTGATGAAAGGTGGTTATTTGACACACCTTTTGGTGAGATTTTATCCTTCATAAATATAAGTTTTGCATTCATGGTCTTTCAAAAGTTGTTGAGTTCACAAGTGCATCATGGATATATCTCACTTTTCCACACTGGAATATCATTTTCCTAGCCAGTCAATGGCTTTGCATAGTTCCTTGGGAAAATTGGGTGTGTTGCACCTAGTCCAAGTGCATGTAGGTGTCTTAGGTTGCTGCTATTTTCTTGTCTTTTGGTTTGGTCTTGGTTTTGGCTTGGTTTGTGTCTCCTTTCTCCCCTTGAATCCGCTACCCAATGGAAAGGACTGGTCATACATGGTGGGTTCTCTACATCTTTTACAGTCCTTGTCCCCAATCAAAGCTAATGTTACTCATAAACATGACCCCCTTCCCCTTCTTAACTATCTTACCTCATTTTCATTAGTCATTTTACTTAAATTCATGTTCGGGCGGTGTTCTTTGTTTCTTTTTTCGAACTCAGGCGGGGTTTTCATTAGTTCTCCTAACTTCCAATTTTACCGCTTGCATTATTACAACTTTTGCTGGGTGGTGTTTTATGAATTTATTCAAACTTACCATTTCCTTGGAAGAGGGTGTGTGTGTACGGATAACCCGTATGATAAATCATCATGTGTCAAAAGTTAGTAACTTCCCTTGCAAGTTATATCTTTGGGTGAAATTCTTAAAATTGTTTGAAACCTAAGCGGTGTTTTGTTAAGTTATACGAATTGCCTATTTCGCCACCCAAAAATTTTTCAGTAATTAATGGAATAAACATAAGCTTAATTCACATAACCAGTGTATTATGTAGAAATATAAACTAGCATTTTTAGATATGATATGAACAAAATAAAAAAAAGCCATGCATACAAGAATACAAAGATACCAAAATGATATTTTATTTATATATAAGATCATGTGTACATGACATCGACACTGCAAAATTGTTTGATTTGATTAAAAAAGGTTCATATTGGTGAAAAAAGACAAAAGCGGTAGTTTCATTCAAGCAAATAGGGCAAACATTAGGGCTCGAATGGCCTCGATCACAATCTGGAGATGTTCAACTTGAGCAGGTGACAACAGGTTCTCATGAGATTGTAGGAACTGCGCAAAGAGTCCCATATTGTTCCTTACAATTCTCGAGCAAAGAAGAGCAACAACTTCCTCCAATGTCTCGTCCTAAAAAGCCAACGCTATGCAAATGGCATCAGCTATTAGTCCATTTTGAGGATAGTGATTGAACCCATTGATAGCCACCTTGACACGATGATGTAATTTAGGCTTTACCAAGTGTTCCAATGCTTTTACTCGCCAATCACGACGACTAGAAGTCCTGATGATGGTGTATATGAAACACTCCAACATGGTGGTGTTGTGTACATGTGTCTGGATTAGGAATACTTCACCCATAATTTTGTGAATTACTTCTTCTTCCACCTCCCTCTGTATTGCGAAGAGCTCCTTTAGCTGATCTGATAGATGCTTGAACAACAAGTCGCATTCTATCTCCTCTAAGACAATGAAGTCATTTGCAGAATCACCATCGCTCTAGGTGCTTGCCATGTTGGATGCTTCTGAATGGCGAAGAGTGGTGACATTGGCTGAATTTAAAGAATATTGGTTGGACATTGGTGATTTTCTCCCGAGGAAATTTAATGAGATAACAATTCAATTCGAACAAATGGTTGATTTGAAACAATTTAAATTACATTTCCAATCGGACAATATACACGTGCTATTGTATGGTGTCTCCTTGATGCTACATTAATTATTCGATTATGTGAAAGGTCATTTGGCAGTTTTTGGTGAGATAAAGATCAGTTTTCTTGCCCAATGCCATTCCATTTCCCAGGCTAATTATTTCGATTGAGCTTTAGCAGTTTTCCAAGAAGATGGGAAGAAACAAGAAGACTCCCAAATTTAGTAACGACTTTGGTGACCGTTCAATGGGGTTGGTTCACTATATATTTGAAAATGGAGAAGGAGATGGGGGTGCTCTGGATATACACCTTGTGGTGTTATCGAGATGGATTTAGGCATTTATTTCAGATTATAATAGTTCATGATCTTGGTATTATGAATCTAATGATACGCTTAGTACGTTAATTTGGGTGTTACGCGTGCATATAATTATGTATTCTTTGTGAGATGGGTTGTGTGGCATTCATTTATTGGAGTATGATCTTATTTATTTTGATGGGATGGTCATAGGTTTTTTAATATTTATGTTGATTTTTTATGGCTATGTTTTACTCTTTCGCGTTAGTCTCGTATTTATGAACTAGTGTTGGTTGCCTTTCCTGCTTTCTGGTCAAAAGCATACCCGTGTTCATTAGCTTAGGTAAATTCTTTGAAAATATTGTGAGGGAGCTGTACCTTGACAAAATTCAGAGAAAAGCCACAAATATAATTGTGGTCTTTTAAGAGCTATTAGCGGATTTACACTAGCGCTAAATTGGGATGAGAGTCATTTATTTCAAGTTTATCTATTTAGAGCCATTTCATTCGCTAACAAGATGATATGTCCCACCTTGGTAGTATCAAATGTTCACTCTTCCTAATAATCTCTCCCCCTTTTATAGAGTCATTCTCCATGTCTACATTAGATTTTTCCCGTATCTATGTTACAATTTGATCATTATTGTATTTTGTTATCCTTGTCTTGGATTCCTCCATTTTCAATATGAAAACCTCACCTTTATTATTCAAGAGGAAGTCCTTAAATTCTCGAGTGGTGATGAATTTTTCATTTGACATAAATTCTATACATGACAAGGCCCCGACATCATCAAGCACATGCCCACCAGTTTCAAAGTTTATTAATATGCTCTAATTAGAGGGTCAATCAACCATAACCCTAGCTAGGGGTTTCATTACTTCCCACATATCTAAATCATTAGCTAGCTCATCTAGATCTAGAGGTTTTTGCACCAAGGACTCTATTGTGGGATCTATTTGTTGTAGCGGTGTGATTTGTTGGAGGCTTGACTACTCCATTGCTTGAGAAGAGAGGCTAGGTTTATCCATTTTAGATACCTTCAAAGGCACATTAGCTAATATATTTTTTACATTATCCAACATTGTCATGATTCTAAGGACTATATCCTAAATCTCTATGTGTGATCCTTTATAAGAAGGATCGACCCCCTTCCTTGTTACCTTTGCAATTTGAATCTTCACCCATTTTTCTCTTCTTTTTGTAGCCTCAGACTCACAAGATAAATTCTTAATTAGATCCTCAATTGGATCATATTCATGAACAAATGCAACAAGTTTAGATTAGATCCTAGCATCGTGGATGAGATGCTCGAGATCACATCTCCTTACTTTATCCAACCTCATTTTATAGGGTGATGAGCCCTAGAAATGCCCAATTTTCTTGGTTTAGTTTCATGCTTTTATCTTATTTCTAATAAGCTACAAAGACATTTCTAAACCTTTTTCATATACTTTAAGTATTTCAAAGCATTTGAACATGATATATTATATTAATGAATGAATGTTTGAAATTTGAATCTATTAGATTTAACAAAAAATTATGATTAATTATAGTTGCTAATGATGAATAATACATTATGAATAAGACTAACCCCTGTAGTGAAGAGCCTGTCTACCCACAACAAAACAATTCTCAACTTGCAATAGAAGAATGACAATTCAACATAGCTAGAGGAGTCGGTCACCAACTATATGTGCATATTTCCAGAGGGAGATACATGTGATGGTCTGAAGATGTGAACACAAATATCCATGTGTCATTACATCCCCTCAATAAACTATGGAGGAAGAATATATATGCTCTAACAGGGATAGCAGTTATAATAAATATTGCCCTATTAGGCACACTCTCTAGTTATAATGGTCCTCTTAATTAGTGTAGAGTCCTTATCAAACTTTTACACTACTTCTTCCATTTGTTATTTTTTTGTTAAGTTAAAGACTTGGTCCTCTTCTTATTTTTTTGGGAGATTTGATAGTTATTCATAGTTTGTTCACATTTTTTGAATAAGAGGACTCTCACAAACCCTATATATGGGGATACTCTTGCGAGAGATTAGATATCTAAATTTTTTCATGAAATTAGATTTGTTATACTCTATTCTAAGGCTCTATTTACTGTTCATATTACAATAAAGAAGGGATATTTGAATTGCATTATTTTCTAAGTTAGTAATTGAAAAGAGATATTGTAAATTGCAATAGCTCAAGTAAGGGCCACTTGAGGTACTATAGAATCCATGTTAGCTTAGATGATTAGTTAGATTGTAAGTTGTAATTTTTGAATTATAGTTTCTCGTTTACATTACTTTGAATTCTATATTGTAATTTTTGAATTGAAGTTTCTAATTTATATTTTTTCAATGCTATTAAGTTATTAGTTGAAATAGGTTACACTACAACATAGAGAGTCTCTAGTTACAGTCTGTGAAAATATTGGTACTCATAGCAGTTACTAAGGTCACTCACAATAACTAGTATTTTCTTACCTTGTTCTCTAAATAAGAGTTATTTTAAGTTGGGAAGATTTGAGATGATTTTACTCTTGTTCAGTTATCTACACTCAGTCAATTAAGAAAGTCTACAATTCTCAACTGCATATATAGGGCCAACATCCTCAAGTTTACGATTCCCTGGTTGATAATTTAATGAAGCCCCCTTTTGAACAATGAATTGCTTAATTTGGGATATGTAGTCCATTGAGTCGTATGTATGTCATCTACATCAGTTAATTAGAAATTAGGGGAAGCTCTACATTTTTGGAATTGTTATTGGGGATGGTGCTAAGTTTAAAATTTCTAATTGTGTTTTAATTTATTTTCATTTGCTTTCATAATTTAGGAGTTTTCATTTACAACATTAGGATCAAATATAGACATTTACAAGTCAACCAAGAACTATTCACTAACAGTGTGTAGGAGAAGCTATTTAAAGCTCAAGATACTATTGTATGTGGAGGCAAAGGGACACTTTGGGAAGATTTATCCCATCAAACCATGAATAATTTGAAGATATTGGTGCAAGTGAAGAACCAATTGAGGGAATCAACGATATAGAACCACCGCTCACATCAATACCTACTTCAAAATTAGGGGGGACTCCCCTAAGACATCATAACATTATGGTAGAGGAAGCCATGTAAAATCTAGTAGAACATGCTATATTTGAGTTTCCAAGTACAAATCAAGAATGGGTCGGATATCTCAAGAATATACCCCCCTCAGCCTTGCCAAATTTCTACGGACTAGTTATTGAAGATCTAGACACATTACTGTTTGAATTTAATGTTCTATCCAAAAGATATAATTACACCATAAATGCTCATAGATTAAAACTCTTCCAAGTGTCATTGAAATATTTGCCTTGTGATAGTTCATGGGATTAAGAAGAAATATAGTACTAAATTGGGAGACAATGAAGACAAAATTCTTGTAGAAGTACGAAGGTTATTGTCATGGAACAAATAGGAAGAGAGATGACATCTTTAGGATGTCATAAAGGGAAGATGGACCACTTGAGGATTGTGGAAAGATTTCAATTCTTTCTGAAGAAATCACACTAGAATAGGCTCTTTCTAGAGCCACTAAAGATAGTATTTTTGCAAGGAGTTAATGAAAACTGCCTTTAACTTCATAGGAGCAGCAAATATTTCTCAATTATCTTTTGAGAAAATATTTCAAATGTGTAGAAATTATTCTACTTAGACATGGATACACATTTGATCATATTAATTAATTAATTAATTAAAAATATAAAACATGTTATATTCTGATTTTTAATTAATTAATAAATATGATAAAATCTCTCTAGAAAGTACAGAATTTTATTCCTTTTTAAAAACATAATATTATTTATACAACCAGTAAAATGCACATTTGACCTATTTATTAATTTATTAAAAATCAGAATACAATACATTTTTTATTTTCAATTAATAAAAACAGTGAAAGGTGCACTCTGCTGGCTGGGTAGACGTTGCCCGTCTAGAATATAGATGGCCTCGCTGTCAACCCAGGGTCGAATTCCAAACTTGCAGAGTCATTAAAGTTGCACCTGCAACGAAAGAGTAAGGAGGAAATTTTTTTAAGGGTTTCTGTGGAAGAATTAATGCCATTTTTTAATTGAATCAGAGAGCCTTTGCATTCGAGAACGTTGTCGTTTGCGTCGGACAATTTTGATTGAAGAGAATCGGTAAAGTTTACTTTTATAAAATAAATTCTATATAGTGGATTTGAGTGATTTCCGTGTAGTGTTTGTCGGTAAAGATAACGCGGCGTTTCAGTGCCTGGGTTTGATAGGAGGAGAAGAATTTTACGCTTTTATAGATCGAAAGTAAAATGTGGTTTGTAGAGCAGAATTGAGGATCAATGGCTATTTTGTGTTAATTGAAAAGACTTCAACCTGTTCGAGGCAGTTTTATTGTAATTCAAGGGAATTCATGCACTCTGTCAATTTTGGCAAGGATTTCAAGTATTTGCGGATTTTGGCTTATTGTATAGGAGTTTGAGTAGTTCTGCCAGTTTGTGTTGTTGTAAGCACTTCAAGTCGTTTGAAGCAATTTTGTGCGGATTTAAAGTATTTCAAAGAGTTTGGATGAATCAAGAAAAGCTCAGAGGACAACTGCCTTTTAATGTTGCTGTAGGTTTTGCTCCTTTTGTTCTTTGGAACATTAATCTTGAAGACATGGAGAGGCAGAGAGTTTGATAAGGTTTTGGGCGGACTTTTTACATGCGAGTTTGGCAGCCATGGCTGTGCCTCGGTGCGGGAAGGGGTTGAAACAGGCGTTTGACAGGATGTACAAGGGTTTTTCTACAATTAATCGGTTATCTGGGACTGTTAGAAATGCAAATGGTATTGAGTCTTCAACAGGCTCCAGTTGCTTTGAATCAAGAGCTTTCCAGAGTGTTTTCCACTATTTTAAAAATCGAAGTTGCTTTACCACTTTAAACAAAGCAGAAAGGTCTGCAGCGGAGCAGTATGCTTTCAAGCATGCCTCAGGCAAGGAAGGAACCAGGTCAGGTAGATTATTTATTCCGACATTTGGGATTCAAGGAGGGAGGACAATCAAACATGGATTTTGGTCTTGTGGAACGAGAAATGTAGGCCAGGGAAGGCGATTTTATTATGTGGGTAGGGACAATTTGCAGCATTTTAGACGGAGGGGGCCACACAGATGGATTCAAAATCCTACAAGGGTTGTGATTATTGTGATTCTGAGCTCAGGGATGGCTATTAGCATCTATTATTCAAACTTGGAAACAGTACCGTACACTCATCGCAAGCATTTCATCCTGATACCTGCAGGGAAGGAAAAAGAGCTTGGCGAAAGCCAGATTCAAGAGGTCAGCAGATTTGGTTTATCAGATATTCTGAATTAAATCAATGTCCGTGGATGACCAAAGTCTTCCAATGGTTGATTAAATTGGTTGAAACTTGAAAAGATATACAAAGAGGGTTAAATCTAAGAGAGATTCTCATCCAATCTTGATGCCTTAGTGAAAGAACAAAATTATATTAATCTTCACAATCACCAAAGTAGGTCAATATTAGAGCAGATTAGATAAAACGTATAAACATAAGCAAACGGGCCTAAATCTTTAAATTTTTATGCAAGACATCTGTCCATCTTCTTTCTCCGAGGCAAGCTCAAGGGGGATGATAGTGTGCAAACTTTCCATCTTTATCTTCCCAATTCAATTTTTAGTTTAAGATGGGATATAATTGTGTTCAAACGTTGACTTGTGGTCAATGAGTTGCTGAGTTAACTTTAGAAATGCGTCAATTGTTTATGATCCTAGGCATGCCCGACATGTTGCATTCTTAAGGAATGTGTCAAAGTAGCCTCTTCGACACTATTTCATGAATTCTTGAGGCTTAAATATTCATTAAACATCATATTAACGTCAACGGATGATGAAAATAGGTCAATGGTAGAGTAGATGAGTTGAAATTTGAAAAGCCATACAAGGAAGCTAAAATCTTAAATCTCATGAATATTGCAGCTTAAAAAGACGATGAAGCCAAAGATTCTTCCTGCCATTCATCCAGCAAGTGTGAGAGTAAGATTAATTGCCAAGGATATAATACAGGCATTGGAAAGGGGAATACGGCATGAGCAAAGCTGGAGTGATGTACAGTACGGCAATACGAGAACCGATGGTTCTGATTCTCCTCGCAGTCAGGATCCTTGGAGCATAACTGATGAGAAAGCCTATCCTCGAGAGAAGTGGGATGACAAAGATGAAGCACTGGATGATAAATGGATCAAGGAGAGTCGCAATTCTGGAAAAGAAAGTGGTGAAAAAGTGTTCACCCATCACTTGGATGGATTAAATTGGGAAGTTCTAGTTGTAGATGATGATATGGTGAATGCATTTTGCCTCCCTGGTGGGAAGATAATGGTTTTCACTGGATTGCTAAAAGCATTTCCATCTGATGTGGAGATAGCAACAGTCATCTCTCATGAGGTATGTTGATGCACATAATAATGAAAAATTTGTGGACACTGTTCTCCAGGATTGGCGACTTGTACAAATGCTCTAATCTAGGAACATCATAAGTCTTATTAACATTGTTTTCTTGTTTGGGATGTACGAATGTTTACGTTGTATTTTTGCTAGTTCATATTGTGTAATTTGCTTCCAGTTTTCATCTAAATTTGTTTTTTAAGGAGGGACACTCTTAATTGATACAGAATAGATCCTTATGCAGTTTAGATTGTACTTCTGTGACAATCATATTTCACATAATATAGCTCACCAATGGGTGAAACAAGTGCTTTCAAAAACGAAGTTTTCAGGAGGCCATCTAAATATTTATTATGTTTAATTAATAATTGTCACAAAGTTGGGTAGATGGAGGGACAAGCATGCATTTATAGATTGGTGATCAGTTCTGTGAATGTCTTTTGAAGATACATGACCCTATCCTCTGAGCTGAATAATGCACCTTGTAAAGAAAATGTTCATATTCATCTGAAAAGCACATCTCTGAAAAAAACCATCAGCAGTTGTGCCCATTAAACCAATCTACGCAACGGAAGGATGTGACTGTATCAAGTCTTTCAAGGGAGTTGTTGGTTTGTAAGGTTGTTGTCATAGTTGGCTGTGACTCACAAATGGTTCTATCCCTACATCACAATTTTATGAGCACATTAGGTTTGCCTATAGTGCCTTTGACCTTCTCTCCATACTTGTAGGCCAAGTTGCTAGAAACAAGATGTTTTGGCCCTGTTGTGGTTTCATGCTTAAAGAAACATGTTGCAGTCTTGAAGGGCCATTTTTTGGCCATCCGTCATGTTTCTTGGTGCAAGAAACTTTGTTGCTGCAATAGTGTGTGAAACACGGTCTTTTTGGAAGCCATTTCCAGCTATTATAGACAATTTTGGCTATTTCTTGGTCATTTTGGTGAATTGTGATAGATATGGTTGCCTTTATGCACATACGATATCAATACACAAAAGTAGCTTTCAATGCATAGCAAGTGCAATTGTCATTTTTTAGAATAATACAAATGCCCATCCATAGGTAGCAACTCCTTTAGCAAGATGCCGTGTCATATGCATGCACACTTTCTCCTGCATGCTGCTCGCTTTCCTTCAACATTGCAACTTGCAATGCTTTGTTGTTCCAGTTTGGGATATTGAAACTCTTCTGATAATGCTTTCTTCATCTGATCATAGTTTGTTGCAATTTTGGTTGCGTTGAACTTGCAATGCTGTGTGTACATGCAACTGTATAAAGTCACAATGAAGGTTGCTGTGTATGCCTGGGCTTGATCCCCCCTTTTGCATGCCATGGAATCTCACTTTTTTTCAATTTTTGGATGTGCTCTTCCATGTCCTGAATTTCTTTATGCCATGGTAAGCTTAGTTACATCTTGTAACAATTTTCCTTTGGCTGTGGTGGTGGGTGTAGAGGAGGAGGCTGTAGCAGATTGTTACTTCCCCAATTAATGTTATTTCTGCCTCTATCACCTGCCATGTTGTGTTTGCTGTTGTTGGTTGCACACTCGATCCATGTGGTTATTTGTGCTCTAGTGGTGTTTGCTGAATTAGTGTTCCACATAAGGCTTCTCCTTTGTGGTGTTCATCCCCATTCCATGCAGTCTCCTGCTGATCAATGTACTTTCTTATTATCAGTTTCTACTCTTCACTTTCCAAATATAATGGATGGATTTACACCACAAGTAGCAAGATGGGATCAGTTTCTTATTCAAAATCGTACCCTCGATTTCTTCAAAGGTCCTTTAGGTGCCTAATATCTATTCCACATTGAACATCCATCTTGGCACTTAGCATGTTAACTACAATGCATGTTCTCCTTGTTCTTTTCTCCTTCTGTGCAACTCTCACACATTAGAATCTACTATATGCCTCCCCCATCTGTTTCAAGGTCTCTTAGTACCTATTTGATTAGACTTTTCACCGTCCCCAAAGCTACTTAAGGTCAAAACTAGTTCCCTCATGTTCTTTTTGTTGGGTCTGTCATTATGTCTTGTCTTTTACCTTTTTGAGGTCTTCCCTTTGTTGGTCCATTGCACATGCTTTATGACTAAGCATGGGTTTAGCATGCCATAGGTAGATGCTCCAATTCCTTGTCCATTATTAGATGCTTGATTAGACTTTTCACCGTCCCCAAAGCTACTTAAGGTCAAAACTAGTTCCCTCATGTTCTTTTTGTTGGGTCTGTCATTATGTCTTGTCTTTTACCTTTTTGAGGTCTTCCCTTTGTTGGTCCGTTGCACATGCTTTATGACTAAGCATGGGTTTAGCATGCCATAGGTAGATGTTCCAATTCCTTGTCCATTATTAGATGCTTGATTAAAGAAGGCATCAATGCAATGGATATTTTGCCCTAGGACCACTCAAATTGGTCAATGTATTCACCTTCCATCCCACTTATTGAGAAATGCTTAAAGGTGCCTGTGTGCTAAGTGGGTCCTCTTACTGTGTAATTATTATATAGATAAAATCATAAATGAGGAAAAATGTCATTCGTGTAACGATTACCTATAAGGTCATCTTTGAGATTACCAAAAATTGCACATATCAAATCCTACAAAAAACAAAAATTCTAATCAAACATGCCTGTGAAAACCTTTACCTACTTAAGATGCAAATTTTATTCTATTTTCCCTATTTATATGTTTGAAGAAAGCTCATTTGTGGTTTGTTTACTTCCTTTTATGCATTCACACTCATTAAATAAAGGGAAAGAACATATGTCATCACTATCTATAATGCTTAAGGAATGAACCACGATAGAGTATTTGCAAATAGGAAAGACTACAAATTTTAGGATGTCTTTGATAGAATTATTTAAAGAATCACTGATAAGTGACACATCATACCATCGTTCCTCATATCTTCAATGTAATGTCCTGTTGTACACAAAATTAAAATTGTTGGTACATTTAGGCATTTTGAAAAAATGGTCAAAGTCTTGTAAAAAATAAAAAAAAAGAAATTTGCATGTCTCGCATGTTGGTCAAAAACTCAGATTTTTTAAAATCTGATGATTTGGGTCTCCTCAAAACAAAATTTTCTACAAAACACACATCTCAGTTTTTCGGCCCTACTTTTTAGGAAAGTTTATATTTTTAGAAAGTTTCTAAAAATAGACTTTTGATGGGGTTTTATGGGTTTCTTCTCAAATGGATACTGGCAAAATTTTCTAAAAATAAAAAGTTTCTAAAAATAGAATTTTTGTTTCCAAAGCTCAAACTGATTTTGATTGGTTGAAAATATTTCCTCATCAGGCCGATCCAGTCAGAATTGTCAAAAGATCAGTTTTTCTATGATGGGTCTATTCTGCTTTTTTAGAAGCTAAATCAGGAGCTCCAATGGTCATTGATGGAGGATGATCAACTACCAGGTGTTAGATTCGAGGTCTCAATGCTGCATAGATGATGAAAAATGGCAAAAGATGCTTGAGGAACGAAGAACGAAGGAGGGGAATCTGAAAATCTTGAAAATGAGGAAAATTTGTCTAACACTGGAGATGCTAGGTGCCTTTGTCCAATCAAGGTGCCTTGGATTCTTTGCCTTAGAATATTTTTAGTCCCCGACAATGGAAGCACGATCAATGGTGAAGGCAGTTGTCGAGCGCAGAGCGAGGAGTGAAGAACGAAGCGAAAGTTGAATAAAAAACCAAGTCTGCTAAAGTTGGGTGCTCCATCTAGCTAGGGGCGCCCAACATTTCTAGGGGTCAGATGTAGGATTTAGGGTTTGTGCCTCCAAGAGTTTGCTCTTAGATTTCTTTTGGCTTCGCAATGGATCTATCAGTTGAGTCATTGGATCAATCAAACAACCCGAATCATGGATTGAACAGAGAGGTTATATCTGAGGAGCAAAATGAAAAATCATGAAAATCTTCAAAAATAATCTAACTCTAGGATCCTTGGGCACCCTAGCTAGCCAGGGGCGCCTAGGGTTTTGAGGGGTCTAATTTAGCATTTAGGGTTTACAAAAATCTTTTTCAGAATTTCTCAAGCTTTCCAGTGGATGTCTCAGCTAGATCAACATATTCATTAGTCACCAGAGACAGATTGAATGGAGAGCAAGGCACGACAGACAAATTTGAGGAATTGAAAAACATCTAAAAATGGTAAGTCTGGCAAGGATGGGCGCCCTAGCTAGCCAGGGATGCCCAAGGTTTTGAGCATTCAAAAGTTGTTTTTAGGGTTTGTAACCTCCAAGTAATCCCTTTTAGATTTGAATAGGCTCTCCAATGGATTTATCAGTGAGCCCAGAAGATTTGTCAAACACTAGATGTTGCAGATAGAATAGAGGAAAAAATATGTGCAAAACGAAAAAGATCAACTGGAAAGTTGAAAAGCTTTGAAAAATGGCTAACTTTGGAGGAGTTGGGCGCCCCAGCTAGCCAAGGGTGCCTAGGATTTTGAGGGCTAAGAAGGCATTTTTAGAAGTTGCAACCTCCAGAACATTTTCCTCGGATTTGATCAAGCTTTGCGACTAGACCATCAACAAGTTCATAGGATTTAGCAATTGTGGATCAAAGGGATGCATTTTATCAAGCAAAAATGTGAAAATTTCAAGAAAATGGCTAAGTTTGGGATGCTTAGGCGCCCCAGCTGGCCAGGGGCGCCCAAGCTTTTGAGCCCCTAAAATCACTTTTTAGGCTTTACCACCCCCAGGAGATCTTTCCCAAAATTCTTCAGGCTATCCAACGGATTTGTTAGCCAGTTTGCAGGATTCATCAAACATCTGGAAACAAAGATCAAACTGAGGTTAGAAAAACAAGAAAAGCTGAAAATCTTGAAAAATATTCTTACTCTGAAGAGGGAAGGCACCCAAGGTTCAATGCCTTTGACAATTTTTCAAGTTTTATCCTTCATTGTTCAAAAGGTGTCCACATTTGACATTTCTAGCTCCGGATAGGCTTCAAAGTTTTAAAAGCTTGTGAATAAAGCGTTTTTTCATCTTCAACATCTATTTAAGAAGGCTTTTGCATCCATTATTCACATATTTTGTAGGTTGGTGGCTAGAGGAGGAAACAAAGAATTTTCTTCATAGTAAGATTTGGAGGTCAAAATGTGGTGCTTTTTCAAAGTTCTTCGTAGTTTCGAGATTGGGAAGCACAGAGGCACACTTTTTTATGATCCAATCTTTTAGGGCATCGCATTTCAGAAATAGGTGGTTAATTTTTTCAGTTTTCATCTATCTGGGTCCATTTGCTTTTTGATCCTCTTGAAGATTGGAAAATTTTATATTTCCAAAAACTTGCTTTTTTGACGCTTTTTCGGGAATCCATCAGCTTTTACAGAATTTGACGAATTAGGTCTCTTCAGAATGTGATTGTCTACAAAACCCAGACCTCAGCTTTTTTTGGTAATGTGCTTTTTGGAGAAAAATCAGTACCTTTTTGGGGCAGCGAAGATTTCCAAGAATAGAACTAAAAAACAGCAGTTAACTCGATGCCTTTTTTGAGTTTAACTTGCTATTCTCATTCATGCTTATCTATTCTTTGAGAAAGAGGAAAAATCAATATGTAATAGTTGGAACTTTCCCTATTTTTTGCTTTCAACAAGTTAGTTAGTTGTCATGTTTAGTTTTAGAAATAAAGCTTGCGAGTTGGCAAGTCTTGTTGTAAGAGCAAGGAGGTTTTAGGGTTCCCTACCCCTCACTTGTGTATAAATAAGGGCAGCCTTGCCCATTTTTCTTTAACTGTTATTGTGATAGCAAATTGCTGAGCCTACTTTTGCCTACAATTTGTTATTCAGTGTCTACTCACTTAGTGTAAGAGCAAGCTTGCATGCCTACCTTTTGCTGCAAGTTATTGTTAAGTTCTTGTGTAATTTGTGTCAATTGTATTCTGGTTTGATCGCAAAACTGTAAGCCTGTTATTGCTACGATCCTGCTGTCCCAAAAGTGTAATCGTTATCAGAAATTTGAGAAAGGAAATCTTATGCTTACTTTGCTCTGATCTACTATCTCAGGTTTTGTTTTATGTGTTTCACTTATATAATCTTCATTTCAGCTTGCATCTAAAAGTACAATGAGTCTTAAGGTGTGTGTTGGAAGTGAGTTTATGTGAGTTATGTGTTATCAAATCATTCCTTGTTTACTTCTAACTCTCAGGCTCTGATTTTATTTGAGTAGCTAGAAGCGTCATTAGAGTAGGCCTAGTTGTAGTTGAAATTCTGGAAAAGAGAAAACCTCAGCTATGACACTAGAGTTTTATAACCTTGTGCGCTTAGTTGAGAAAAAAAAGATTGGCAAATAGTTTACTTTGCTTTCTTTACGCATCATTAGCGAAGAGAGAGCTTCCCCTCCTAATTTGAAGAGCAATTTATCTGTGCATAGCTGTCCATTTCCAATCCGCATTTCAGAAGTGCAAATTGAAATGCCAACATGTCCTTAACTAAATGCATACAAATAATCAAACCCAGAATGTCTCTAACAAAAGAGTTTTTTATATTATTTTCATGAAACACATACATGCAAATGGAGAGCAACTAAACTAATACAACTCACTAGGAAAAGGCCCAGCATAAAGTTCTGAACTCTGAAGTATCCTTAACACACACACAGTCATGCAACTATTTGTCCTACCAATCCTTGAATCACTATGCAAATCTGAAATATCCTGCATCATGTATTTTCCCGAGGGTTTTTGTCCCCAAGAGGACTACTTTCATGCCTGAAGGGTTTCATCCTTAAGTGCCAAGCAAGTTGCTGTAGCAGCATCACCTTCCTATAGCTGAAGTTGAGTTATGGGTTTATAATATTCAAAAAGATATTTTTTGTTTGCCTCATGCATTGTTTTAATAGCCTAGCTCCTAGCAATCCTAAATCATAGGAAATCAGTGTTGGAAATTAGTGTTCACATAAGTGTTTAGGTTAGCAATATTATTGGGAATATTGCATCATAGGATGCATAAATTAAGTTTGTTATTGTTTGTTGAATAGGTTATTTTATTAGTGGTACAAATGTATTGAGTTGTTTGGGCTGTTTCCTATATATAAAATAGGATGTGAGAAATCCTATAAATATGTAAAGTGTATTGAAGAAAAATATGAGACGACTATATTGTTATTGAGTGCAAAATTTTCTGCCTCTTACCATATTTTCTAATATGGTATCAGAGCCAGGTTAATTTGAGGTAAATGTGTTTTAGAGAAGGTTGTAGTCTTTTTGAGGGCGGAGTTGTCTGGGTTGCATCCTTACTGTAACTCCTACCATTTCTAAGAACTCTCTATGGATGAATCCGAACTCGTCAAATGGGATGTTTGCTGCGCGTTTGATTGAATCTATGATAACGGTAAATCTGTGATTGGCGATGAATCTTCATTTGTATATTGGCTATTGACGGTGTTCTTATTCGCTCACATTTTGTGTGTGGCTTGGCTTGCAGATCGACCTTCATATCCTTTCTTGGCACCAATCTAGTCCATTCTCTCACAGCATAGAAGACGCGTCTGTCTCATCCAGGCCATTACTCCAGCGACCATCTCGCTCAAGCCGCAATACATCACATGGTTGCCAACAATGGCGTGGATGATCCACAGCCTGTGTTGTGCTGGTGTCGCATCAAATTGATGCTGATATTTGCATAAATAGCTTCACCTATATCAGATCAGGCGAGTGTATTCATAGCATCATTGTTGTTTTTTTATCGGATCGACAACATTTGATCTAGCCGATTGTTATTCATTTTGGCTTGGAGTCAACATTGTCACAAGCAGATTGTTCTATTGCAATTTCATCTGCCGCTTCTTGTTGGTAGTAGCATCTTGTGGATCGCGCTAACAGTTACTTAGCTTTGGTAGTGATTGGTGCTTCATCACTTCAAGGCATCATTATCGTGCAAACTAGTAGGAGCATCGAAACACCATTCAAAGACGACATTAGAACCAGTGGCATTTACATATCTGAAAGCGGTCCTATTCTACGAAAACTTAGACCTGGAATGGAGCTGAGCTGAAGTTAGATCCTCAAGTTTTCTAGGACAAATATTAGGTGAAAGCATTTAGTGTCTAATTATCGTTTGAAGTAAATGATAGGTCAATTCATTTATTATTTAGTTTAAATTTTCAAGCTTGCAAGATATCTTTTTAGTGTTTCAAAATGTTGTATTAGTTTTTAATGGTCATGTTATCAAAAGTATAAAATAAAAATAAAAAATAAAAACTTTATTTCAATTGTAATTGGATGCACTTTCGCTTGTACGCGACATTCACATTTTTGGGGGGCATTTTTAAATTGAGCTTCAAGGTCAAATAGTATTTCTTTAAATGGAGAAAAATAGTATATTGATAGAAAAGTTTCAAGGTTCAAAATTTCATACATGGCAAATCAAATTACAATTGATCCTTATTGAAAAGGATCTATGGGATGTGGTAAGTGGAGCAATGACAAGGCCAACTGATGCTGTGAAAGCACAAAGTGGACTACAAAGGATAGACGAGTGATAGCTTTGATTGGACTTGGCTTGTTAGATGCATACCTCCACCATATTGATTTATCAAAGACCTCAAAGAAAGTGTGGGATAATTTGAATGCATTTTTTGGATCACAAGCTTCAAGTGCAAAAATGGGCTTAAAGCAAAAATTGTTCGGGCTGAAGATGATGGAAGGTGACAACATTGTACAACATATAAGTAAGTTTCGTTCTTTATTAAATCAACTAGCTGGGATAAATGCTAAAGTAGACGATGAGGATGCAAAAGCTATTTTGTTAAACAACATGCCTTCTAGCTATGGCAACATTGTTTTCACATTAAACAAAGTAGATGCCAACCTAGAAGATACAATAGCCACTCTAATTGATGACGGAGCTAAGAAAATTGATTCCATTATAGAGGAAACTGCAATGTATGGGAAAAATAGGCCTAACCATTCCTCCAAATCTAGTTCCTCTACATCAAAGGAAAATCGTTTCTTCAAGAATAGAATTTTGTGCTACTACTGTAAGAAGGACACATTGTTATGAATTGCACTCAGTGTGCCAAGGATCTTCTTGATGGCAAGTTAAATACTGATAAGGCATTAGCTGCAGATGATTATGAAGAATGCCTTCTTGGGGAGGCTATTGAAGATCCTCCACACGAAGAGAGTAAAGAGGAATATGTTTTCTAAATCAAACCTACTGGAGGATGGAGGCACCGGGATATTCAACAACCTCTTGTTAGTCACTAGCAACGAGGCCGCGGTATTGCATTAGTGACAAAACTATTTGTACCAAAACGGCTAAAGCCAAGATCAGTTTCTAGGCGGCAGCGACAACCGTCTCATATCATTTGTGATAAGAGTGGCAATGATCTAGATTCTATAGTGGTGGCTACATATGTGACAATGAGGGCTTGGTGTTCAAGCTTTTATGTTGTGGCTAGATGTGTATGTCCCCAATCACATTTATTGGTTGTATGTGAATGGATGTGTTTGTCCCCATTCACAAGATGGTATAAGTGATTGGAAGTGTTTGTCCCCAGTCACATGAGTTGGTGATTATGATTGGATGTGTGTGTCCCCAATCATAATTGTTGTGAGCAGATGTGTTTGTCTCTGTTCATGACTTTGATGTTGGATGGATGTGTTTGTCCCTATCCAAACTTGATGTAATACCTTGGGTAGATGTGTTAGTTCCTATCCTCGGTTCCATGGGTAGATGTGTTTGTCCCTATCCTTGGATGGAAGTACTAAGCATAGTGAGGCTAGTTCCACTATTGCTTGACATGAGTAGATGTGTATGTCCCTACTCTTATCTTATATTGTTTGGTGAGCTACTGTGTGTGGTCATTAACTATTGTGATGTACTTACACCCCATGTTCACACTAAGGGGGGGTTTTGGAAATTAGTGTTCACATAGGTGTTTAGGTTAGCAATATTATTGGGAATATTGCATCATAGGATGCATAAATTAAGCTTGTTATTGTTTGTTGAATAGGTTATTTTATTAGTGGTACGAATGTATTGAGTTGTTAAAACAACTCAATATATTTAGGTAAATTGTTTGGGTTGTTTCCTATAAAATAGGATGTGAGAAATCCTATAAATATGTGAAGTGTATTGAAGAAAAATATGAGACGACTATATTGTTATTGAGTGCAAAATTTTCTGCCTCTACCATATTTTCTAATAATTAGTTCAGAAATGGTGGCAGCTAATTGACAATTAATTTCCTCAAATGTAGGCAGTTAACTGAACAATAATTCCCTCCAATTGCTATGCTAAATGATTGGTACGGATAGGTAGGACCATAGGAGACTGAAACCCAAAAAACCACTTTATTTTATGGAGTAACCTCCTAAATGACTTTATTCTAATTGCTTAGTCACTTTATTCAGATTGAAAGACTCAATTTTTTCAATTCTGATTGTAGACAGAGCACTTACTTAGTGATGCAGGTCAAAAGGGGACATAAGAAATCCGCCCTTCTTGGAATTGCATTGCCCCCAAAAGCAATGCAATACTACATGTTTGAAGATATCTGGTCCCTCCCAAATAGCATCCTTGTTAGGTAGGTTCTTCCAACAGACCAAGTACTCTATGATAGTCCTATCCCTCAGTTTCTTTTCTCATATGTCAATGATGTCTTCTAGGATCCATATGAGTTTCCTCTCATCATCCAAGATGGCAAATCAATTGATGGTGCAATATGCTGGCCAAGTGCCTTTTTGAGGCAAGATACTTGGAAAACATTGCGAAATTCGGTTGCTACTTGGCAACTCTAACTCATAGGTCACTTCACCAATTCTCCTCAAGACTTTTATGGTTTATAGAAGTGGGGTTTGAGCTTTTCAGCCCCACTTCGCTTAATGGAAGTCTGCCTATAAGGCTACAAGTGTAGAAAGATCATATCTCCAACCTCAAAGAATCTCTTGGTTCTATTGATTTTGGGTTTGCTGCAAATGATATTTGAATGAACTCAAAATGTCTTGGCTATGCTCCACCAAGTCTTTGGCTGCCAGCACTCTATTGTTAGTGAACACATCAGAGACGACAAGTGCATCATATCCATATAGGGTTATGAATAGTGTCATGCCAATGAACATATGGCTAGTGGTATTATAATAATAGTCTACAAGATGCAACCACCTAGTCCATGCTGTTTGCTGATTTGTAACTTAGTTCCTCAAGTAGCCTTTGACTCACTTATATACTAGCTTTGGTCTATCCGTTGGTCTTGGGGTGATGGTATTGTGAGTGAGCTTGATGCCTATCAAAGGCAATAACTCCTTCCAAAAGGACCTAAGAAATGTACCATCCATGTTGCTAACAATAGTCGTAGGTAAACCATGTAGCTAAAAATACAAGTCAGCTACTCTTTTGTGCCCTAAACTCAGCAGGGATAGCAAAGAAATGTGTGTATTTAGTTAATTACAACAAAGATATAGCTATGTTACACGGAGATGCATCCCCTGCCCCAGAAGGGGCTGTCCTCGTCCCTGGGATGGGGGGACGCAAAGGGGATGTCCCCTTGCCAACCCCGAATCAGGCAAATCAATAGGAAATTGCTGGAAACGTCCCTGTTTGTTTGGGGACGTCTTGCCATCCCCGAGACCGCTGGGGGGTGTTGGGGACTTCCCTCGTCATCCCAGGGACAGCTAGCCATCCCCAAACAGACATACAGTTCAGCAGCAAAAATAACATTAAAAACTAATGCTTTTATGGTTCTTTGATGCAGATTTGTATATATTTTGTGTGTATGTTACTGTATATTTTCTGTTTGTATCAGATTTGCATATATTTTGTGTGTATGGTACTGTATATTTTTTGTGCATGTTACTATATTCCTTGTGTGTCTTCAATGTGTGAGTAGCTTTCTACCCTTCTTTTCTATCCAAAAGCCATTGTAGTACTTTGAAGAATGTTATAGGCCTAAGAACTTTGAGGTTTCCCCACTACATGCCTATTTGTTGGAGCTCTTTTGGATAAAATACCTGTGCACTTTTAGTTACCAATGTTAGGAAGCATATTTCTCGATCCATCTTCAAGTCAATTTGCTTTGTGTGTCAAGAGTAGTTTGAATAACTGAGAAGCATCAACATCCAAGGCTAAGAAGTTATGTACTCTACCTAAGAGATTTGCACTATTGGGGTTTTCTTATTTTTGTTACTTTTGAACCATGGTTTTATTGATGTTTGAGATTGCTGTTATAATGCTTTATTGACATTTATTATGCTGTTATACTATTGCTTTCGTGATTTATTTACATATCGATATTGTTGTTATCAGTTATTGACATATCTCTCTCTCTCTCTCTCTCTCTCTCTCTCTCTCTCTATAATATATTATTAAATTTTGAAAAATTCATATATATATATATAGTGCTGTCCCCTAAAAATGGCCCCCTAGGGGACGTCCCGGAAACGTGTCCCCTGCCGTCCCCCTGTCCTCGTCCCCGAAACGCCGTGGAACACAGAGATATAGCCCTTGCCACATACCTTAGGAAGGTTCGTAATGAAATCCATGGATATATTTTCCCTTTTCTATTTGGGAATAGGCAAAAAACTTTAGAAAGCCTGCTGGAAAAGTGTGCTCTTCCTTATTCTATTGGCAAGTAGCACACTCTTTAACATGCCTAGGAACATCTTCCTTGAGGCCTTTCTAGGAAAATCTCCCCCTTAGCTGGCTATAGGTCTTGTAGACACTTGGGTGACCAACCATAGGTGCGTTAGGGGAAGTCTTTATAATTTTCTTCTTCATCTTTGACTCAAGTACAAGGAAAAGACATGTTCTTATATAAGAGAAAACCATTCACCACTATATGCTTGTCATTGTTCGTGCTTCCATCTAAAATATTAGTAGCAAAAGTGTTCTTAACATGCCATAATGGTAGCCTTCCAAACAATAGAATAGAAGAAATGGAGTAAAGAGTATGCATTTGGGAAAGAGCATTAGCAATCATAATTTTTTACCCTTCACATATTCTATTTGAAAATCATAAGCTTGAAGTTTACTCACCCATTTTTGTCACTAATCATTGAAATCACACTGGCCAACGAAGAAGTTTAGACTTTTTTGAGCCATTCTTACCACAAATCTGCCACATACTGATTATTGCTTGAACTTTACCAAAGCATGCGCAATAGCAAGCATTTCTTTGTCATAAATAGAAAACACTCTTTTTGAAGCTTTCAATTTTCTTCTCTCAAATGCTATGGAATGCCCCTTTTGCATAAGCACAAGCTCCAATCCTCTCACCTAAAGCATAACACTCTACAACAAATGGTTGTGTGAATTTGGGAATGGCAAGTATGAGGCATGAGCTCATTACCTTCTTAAGTTTCTCAAAGCTTCTTGAGTTGTGCCATTTCATAAAAAGGCTCCCTTCTTATTCATGTCAATCAAGGGAGCTACCAACAATGAGATACTTGCAGTGAATCTTTGCTTCTCAAATGAGTCAATGTAGTATAGGTTGGCTAATCCAGAATGGCTTGGATCTTTTGCTGATCCACTTAAACACCTTGAGCATTAATGATGTGACCAAAGTATAGAATTGTAATGTCCCCTATTCAGTATACTTAGAATTCTGCCCTAAAATCACAATTTCCAAGTAAGAGATATATTTTATCGAATCATACTTTTGATAGACTCTAGTTTAACCCTGCAATAATGTTAGCCAATGATTCATAATATAATATAATTAATTGATTATTTGTATTGTTACATCCATTACATTATTTGACACACATATATATATATATTGATCTAGATGAGTAACTCACAATGCCGATTCTAAATTATTATCCCCTCAATAATCAATCATTGGCGAAGATTAGAGAAGGAACTTGTTACAGCCAAAATGAAAATTTTGGCATTTTGCTTAAATTGAGCTAAACAATGTAAAAATGCCATCGAAAGTATGATTTAGGTCAAACCAAACATGAAGTCTTTGTGGGTTTCTGTCAAGGAACCTATGGTTAAATTTCTGAAAATATGAAAATTAGGGTTTTACGCCCCTATTTTTAAGGGCCCTTAAAAATAGGACCTTCTCGGAAATGATTGAAAATAATTTTGATAGGTTAATTGCCTTCATGATCACACTGATCAAGTCAGAATTATCAAAAGACATGTTTTACTCTGGTGGGTCTATTCCCGTTTTTCAGGAACAAAGTTAGGAGCTCCGCAACGATTAATGGCAGATTGGCGAGTACTTGATGCTGAAAGCTAAACTTCAAAAGATCCAACGAAGAAACCATGGTGGAAAAGGTAAAAAAGATGCTGTTATAGCGAGGGAGTTTCTCAAAACGAAAAAGGCCAAAATTTGGCTCTCTGGAAGGTGCACGTTTTGCTGCCAAGGCAAAACACAGTCTAAAGGTGAAAAAGGCGCCCCCCTTGAAGAAAGGCACCCTTGGATCTCAGAGGACAAATCAAGTCACTTTACATCTTCAGCTCAGTCATCCTCTTCACTTTCGTGCTGGCTCGACAACGAAACGATCAGCAAAATCATTTGATTCAGGGATCATTGACCAACCGTCAGCAAAGTATGAAGGATCCATCAGCAACGAAGATGCCAAATCAAAGAGCTTCATGGTAAAAGCGCCCCTGCTAGCCAGGGGCGCCCCTCAGTTACAGGCATCGGATGAATCCATTTGCTATAACTCTATACATGTTATCTTTCCAGCTTCCTCCCAGTTATGTGATCAATCTGACAGCAGGTTCACAAGACACGCCAAACGATCACACACTGAGATCAAACAGAAAAAGCCAGAATTGAAGAACTGGAAAGACAAGCCAGAAACTGGCTAAGGCATTGCCAAAAGTGCCCCTCTTGAAGAAAGGCGCCCTTTCTTGAAGGCATCCAGATTCAGTCAGAATCTTCACTGCCTCCCAGGATGACCTTCTCAGCTATGACCTGTCTCGTCAGTGGAACTATCAGCAAGAACTTTCGATAAATCAATCATCTGATGGAAGAGGTCAAAGATTGGCAGTTCACAGCATGAGGAAAACCAGTCAAAAGCTAAAAGCGCCCCTGCTGGCCAGGGGCGCCCTTAAGTTTGAAAGACCAAAACTTGCCATCTTCAACTGAGAATTCAGTCATCCTGAACAGGACCAAGCTGCCTACCCGATGCATTGTCAAGTAGAGTCATCTGATTCATCTAGCATCGAGAATGTTAGATCAAAGCAAAGAGGGTCTAAAAAGGTCAAAACGAAGAACAGTCAATGAAAATTGAAAATTGACTAAGGCATTGTCAAAAGCGCCCCTCTCAAGGAAAGGCGCCCTTCTTTTTGGAAGCCTAAACTCAGTTTTCTGAGTTAATCTCTCCCAGGCATATCTCGTCAAGTTGATCCCACCTCAACAACAGAACTGCTAGCCACTGCCAGAGATCAACTGAGTAACCTGAATCAAAGATCAAATGGAGGCACCTCAGCTTGCAAAATGGACAAAAAAGACCAACTTCAAGGATGGACGCCTAAAGAAAATCAAAGCAATAATGTTGACTTGAGTTAGCAAATTTGGAGCCAAAAAGAGGCCAAACACTCCACAATCAGTGGAAATCACCTTTTGGAACTCCAAATTAGACCTAAATCATGAGTTGGCATCCATACTTGGTGGATCTCAACTCAAATCATCTTATATTCTTGCTAGGCATCCCATTCTTCATTATTCTTTCGCAGGTTGAAGGATAAAACAACAAATAGCTCCCAAGAACACATTTTCAAGATCTGGCAGAGGTTTTGGACGAATCTTCAATATTTTTGAAGATCAGTGGCAGTAAAAGTATTCTTCCCCGAGGATTGTTTCCAGAAGAAGATTATAGCAAAGTGGCAGTTTATAACTTCCAATCCACCTTATGTCTACTTCCTCTATTTTTGTCTATATTTCTTTGCTTGTCACAGAAAACGACAGATTACCTCAAATTTGATCAACTGGGTATGATCAATGCATTTTTCCAGCAAAACCCATCTTCTTAGATTTGCCAGAATCAACAAAGTTGCTGCCCCTATTTTTAGGGATCTTTCCGGAAAGTCTCCAAATAAAAAATCCAAAGAACTGGGTCTGTTTAGCTTCCAAGCACAAACAAAACCCACATGCCAAATTTTCCCGAAAAAATACTTCTCGGTAGGCGCTATATTTAAGGGTTTTGGAAAAGTGTCAGAACAAGGTCAAGTGCCCAGTCAATCTTTAAGTCTTGCAGAATGCAGTACTCCCAGGTACAATACAAGACCAAGACGGTCTTGTACCATGATTATCTGAAAACGATTGACATAGACTTATGGCAGAAAAATCCAGAAGTGAGTTCTGAGGACTTGGAGGGCATGAACCAAATTACATTGCAGAACATTGAAGAGTCCGGTTTATTCCAAGCTGCATCCATTCCCATCACTTTACAGAGCATTGAGCTTGTAACTGCTTGCACAAAGCATTACAACCCTACTACAAGAGAGATCTTGTCAGTGGACGAAAAGGTGATTTGCAGCTTAAAGCCGAAGGACATAGAGATGTGTTTTGCAATTCCACCATGCCATACTAGGAAGGTCGTATCTGTGACCGAATGCAAAAAGGCATTCGAAGCTTCAAGGGATGAGTGTTCACTTATAATGGCTGAACATTGGTTAAAAACAAAGAGAACTAGCTTGCCCAAATTGGTTGGGCGAGGAGAATTCAAAGATGAGTACGGAGTGTTGATCACTCTACTCAGCAGAGTCACTGGACAAGAGGAGGGAAAATCCTTCCAGCCGTGGATGTTCTATATTATTGGCAAAATAATCAACAGGAAAGAACATTACGACTGAGCCTCTCTGATCAGTGACACGCTCCACCAACAATTTACCAGGTTTCTAGAAGAGCACCGTTTCCACGTGCTCCTACCTGGTATACTTGATAGCCTTCCAAGGCGATTTCAGAACACTAAACATTGTGGGAACCCTGGGTGTGCAAAAGGTCTAAGAATACTTTCCTCGCCTTGAGTTCACTCTAGCGGAAAGGCACTTCAAGAAGATAAACGACCTTTTCACTATGCACACCGTGCGTGAGCTAGACCATAAGATGCACGTTCGTATTTCACCAACAGCTAAGGCAACAATGGTGGACTGGGCGGATTGGTTCATCCAATTCCCCACTTTCACCTACATAGGCATGTACGGCTACAATGGCCACCCCACCATGATGCCGCGCTACCCCTCAGACAGGGTAGTGTTCATGGAATTCTTGAGGCAATTGGCCAAGGTTCACTCTTACCTTCGCCAAAAGAAGAAGTCTGTTGCAAACTTCCCTTTTCAGATGGGACTCTACAGATGCAGGACTGCAGCCGATGCTAGGTTGATAAGCCAGGAAATAGTGAGATTTAATCTCAAATACCTCATTGACAGGAGGTCATCATATGATCCCAGAGGAATCTTCGCGGCGCATCTCGAGCAAAGATCATCTCATGAACCTTTCATGGAGGATTTTTGGGCCAATTGCGAAGATGAGTTCGAAGTGAGAAGAAAGAACTACAACAGATTCAAGCTCTCGCAAATTGCATAATTCATGTCAGAAGACATCGAGGGTTTATCTGATGACGAAGAAGAGGTCATTCTTTCTTCCTTCTTCATGGGTCAAGTAGATGCGCAACCACTCGGCAAAGTAGACTGGTACGCGAAAGAGAGTATGTCTATCGAAGAAAGAATTGGTAGAGTAGTTCGACACAGTCAACTCTACCTTGACAGTAAAAGGACAAAGAAGGTAGTACTTCCCCGACCAGAGCCGCCAATGGTTTAGTCTACACTACCTTCCTTGTCTAGGAAGAAACCCAGATAGAAGAAGATGAGCATTCTTCCAGAAGGAATGCGAATGCCAAGGAGCACATGGGGAAGAAGAGGAATTGCTAGTGCCAACAAGAGATACAGGTGGAGACAACCACCAATTTACCTGAAACAATTGGGAACGCTGCAGCTTCACTAGAGCCAGTGATTGAAATAATCGTTGCAGAGATGAAACCTATTGTGGAAGAAGTTGCAGCAGAAGTGGTGCCTGTGATAGAAACAGAGCAATTGGCTTCAACACCATCACAGAGGTCACAAAGTCCCATTGATTTGGACTCGCCACCATGAGGCATTGCCACGGTACAGTCTTGTTCTTCCAGCATTCAGGGGGCCTATGTTCCTCCTCCCAGTGATGCTAGCCGAAATTCTATCTGGCTAGAAAGCTCGCTTGGAAGGAAAAGGGGGAGATCTTCTTATCAGCTTGACTTCTTTGAGTTCCACCATGTCCCACAATCCATGCCAACTAAGAAGTTGAAGAAGTAGACACATGTAGAGAGGAATGCAGAGAACGAGGTTGTCATAGAGACTGCTGCCCCGCTTGAAGATAAAGACATACACAATGTGAGTGTTGAGGATTTCACGCTTTCAAAGGTGAACCTTGGAAAGACCACTCGACAGGTGGAGGCAGACCTTCTCGGAATCGCCTCAGCGAGCGTCAAGGAATGAATGACAAAAGATGGACAAGACAAAGCAGCCTTGAAGGTTGAAAACCGTCAACTAAGATTGTACATTTCTAGTTTGATGCATGACACTCCCAACTCCTCGGCCTTGCCTTAAGGACTATTGGATCTCCCAACTAAAAGAAACCATCACCAGTTGATCACATACGACAAACACTTGAGACGTTAAGTGGATGAGTTTGTCGTCAGAAGACAGTGTGTATTAGCAGAAGCATATCAGCTGAGAGACAGAGCACATGGTCTTCGATCAGAAATCCAACAGTCAAATTTGAAGGCAACTCAAGAGAGGCCGAGAGAGGAAGCGATAGTTGCTGATCTACAACACACATACCAGTCAGTTACAACTACTGAGAACAAACACCATCTCTTTGAGTGGAAAGAACAATTGGCATACAAGGTGAGAGCCTACGATGCCAATTCAATGGAGCTGATTGATTATAGATGCTTTGTCGCTAATATTATCAACTTCGCAAGAACGCTGGTAATATCCTTCCCTAAGTTAGAATATCAGCAAGAAGGAGGGGAATATGTTGAGCTTGAAACGGTACAGACATGGTTTCAAGACGTCATCCGTGGTTCATTCCTTGAAGATCCCAATGGTTGCAAATTAGCCAAAATTGCAGCCATGTCTATCCAGTTGGATGAAGCAGCTGCCCAATGCATAAACTATCAGCAACAGCTTCTGACAGGTGAAGAAATGCTTTGACGCCACACAGTCATCTTGAGAAGCATTAATTGCCCGAAAGCCGAAGAGGTCAACAACTAGATAGAGACTTTGTTGACCAGTGGTGAAGAGGTGTAAAGCACCAAGGAAGGACATCCTACCCTCCAAATAGCAATAAATACGACTGAAGTCAACTTGATGCCCCTTTCCAAGTTGACTCCAAATCTCCACAGATCATGCATGTCAGATCCCATTGATCTAGGATGTCTAGTTGACTCCCACGATTTGTGGATCTCAGATCTCCTTTAAAGGTGGATGTCTATTTGGAGACACATTTGTAATTGTAGTTCACTTTTAGTTACGTGTCAGTCAACTGAGGTAGACTCCTAGTTTGACTTTTGTTTAGTTTCAGTTAACTGAAGTAGATTTCCAGTTAATTGCTTGCTCACCTACTTTTAGACATAGGAATAAATCTTGTTGATTGGCAAGAACTGATTGTTAACTCAAGGAGATTTTAGGGTTGCTTACTCCTTTGAGTTTCTATAAATAAGAGCCTTGGTCTCATTATTTGTTTAACCTTTATTTGCTAAGCAAAATTGATGCGCCATTGTTGCTAGAGTTAGCTTGTTCATATTTGTTCACTCCTGGATGAGAGTTCGTTGGTTGATTGTAATTGTGCATGATTTCGTGCCTTTGCTGTCCCGACCTTTGTAATTCTTTGGAGAAGCTTGAAGAAATAAATCAGATGGCGCATGCTTGCTTGATCTAAATACTTGAGTCTATTCAAAATTTCAAAGTCTTGTTCTAAATAGTGCATTGTTTCAATCTCCTCCTTGGACAGGTGTCGTCACCTCCTTGGATATTTTGTCATTGATCATTATCGTATGATGTTGTCTAATGATTTGTCTTTCAACCTACACTTTGGACAGGTGTCGTCACCTCCTCGGGAATCCTGTTAGTCAGGTCATCGTACCTTGTTGTTTCCAATGAGCTGTTTCCAAGCCTACACCTCAGACAGGGGTTCCTCCTCCATGGCAAGTCTTAGATCCAGTTTACCGTAAAAGAGTGTTTACTTGTATTGAGCCTTATCTTGGTATATATTCGAGAGTTTAGAGCCTCAACCATATTCCACTGAGATGGAGGGTTCAAGTAATCCAACCAATCCATTTTGCTCCTACGCCCTCATGCTCTGTTTATCTTGAGGAGGTAGGATAGTCTAGAAGCTAGTTAGTCGTAGTTAAGATATGCGGAAACCAGAGAAAAAGCTTAGCTACGACGCATTGTGTTTATGCACCCTTGTGTCCTGCCGCTGAGTAAAAAAGATAGGAACCTTAGTACGCCCTTTTTTACATAGAAAATCAGCAAAGAGAGATCTTCGTCTCTATAATTCGAAGAGCATGTACTAACACACTTGCAATAGCTGTCCGTTTCCAATAAGCACTCCAGAGGTGCTAATTGAAACGCCAACAAAACCTCAATAGGGTGCTAGGAGTCTTTCCTACTTCTAAGCCCAAGGGTGGATAGTCAACCCCCTTGTTTAGCAAGGAATCTCTCCCCCTTCATGTACTTCCAACTCTTCTTCCCATGAATGAATTATAGAGGCATTAATAATTTAGATTGTTAATGCAATATGGATTACAACTCCTATGGGGTTCTATAGGAAATTCATGGAATTGATATATTCAAATATATACATTAAGTAGCATACCGCCATCTATGCAACTATGTTACTGTTATAGCCACAAAATGCAGATGCAATAGTTTGGTGTGTAGATAATTATTCTAACTGACCTGCTGTAGATATCAGTTTGCAGATTATCTTCATTGTAGTTCGATGCCTCTCTCCTTGGAATGTTTCCCCTTTTATATCCCATGGAGGGGAAGAGTCATAACCATTTGTTATGTTTGTCCCTAAGGGACACATCCCTCTTGATTGATTGCTGACTCTTCGACAAATCGATGCCTTTTTTAAACATATCTGCCTTTTCAATGAATTGATGCCTCTTAATGTGTCTCTTGGAGGAGGTCGTGGATTATGGAGTGCCGTGTAGGGTATATTTTGGATGTAATAATATTATTATTTTCTCACCCAGATTGCCACTTCTTTTATCTCCCTTGGGGATGCGATTTATTCCCTTGCTCTTTGACGGGGGCATTACAGTCCACCCTTCCCGAGATTGCTTGCCCTCAAGCAATTTCAGATTTGGATGATTAAAGTTCTCGACACTCTCTCAAGTTACGACTTCCGTAGGAAGCCCTTTCCACTTAACCAAATACTCTGGGATAGTTTTGTTCCTTAATCTCTTCTCGACATATTAAGAATGATCTCGGGTTCTAAGATCGACTTGCCTTTGTCATCCTATGTGGGCAAATCCGAGTAGGGGATGACATGTTTTCCTAGTACCAATTAAATGCCTTTTAACAAGAAAAATCCCGAATTATGTCGTGCAATCATATTAGACAATATTACATATGTATATATAATTCATAAATCCAATTATTTTTATTAGGGTTAATAATCACACATATGAGTACAAATAGGTAAAATCATCATAACTCATTAGATAAGCCATGTTACAACTATACTTATGTTAGTATTTAGTCACAGTAGGTTTGAATGAGGGAGTATGATAGGTTGGCCCAAATCAAGCCCCATGGTAAGCCCAAGAGTAGATATTCACCCCTCTTGGCCCCAAGTGGTAGGCACGTTGGACATCCAGCATGGGGTAGTCTACCTAGTGGGATGCTTATATCTGCCCTCCCTACTCATATCTTCTTATTCATCCTCTTATGACTTGTGATTTCTCCAATAATCAACCATCGTAGAGGTTGGGAAGGAAATTGCAATAGGGTGCCCGAAAATCCTCCTATCTAAGCCCAAGAGCGGACACTCACCCTCTTGGCCCTAGTGGCAGGCACATTGGATATCCAGCATGGGGTGGTCTTGTATCTGCTCCCCTTCCTTGCATTTCCTCTTCATGATTGTCTGTCGGGTTATAGATAGATTATTGATGCATTTCACATTATCACACCTTAATTATTGATTCTATTATTCATACCACTATTCTTGTAGAAAATAGAATTATTGCAGATTGTATATGTATCTTCAGACTGTTGCTGTGATTTAGATAGATCTAACTCTAATACTACTTCCTTCTTGGGATGCTGATCCTGCTCTTTTTGGATAAGTACTTCTGCTCTTTGGTTCAATCTACCTATTTCATTGCTGGATGCTTTTTTCCCTCTTATGAGGATCGATGTTCCTTTTCAATATCCTCCACAAAACTCCAATTGTTTATTGTCCTTTCTTCTTTTGATTGGATGTTTTTGAGATATCCTTCATCGTACCTTGTTTTCTTGCGTGGATTTCCTTTTGATTCTTCATTGGACATTGCCTCTATGTTATGTATTTGGCTTCCTTTTCCACATATGTGTCTTGGTCCCCATTTTTCCTTACACTTGAAGCACAAATTTTTCTTTTTAAGGTCTTCTTGTTGCTTTTGAAGTCTTCTTTATTACAAACATGCTCACGCAACCATTTTTCTCCACAATGGAAACATGGTTTTCCTTTTCGAAGTTCTTTTAGGTCATTTCTAGGAGGAAATTCCTTTTTACGCCACTTTTCCTTATAGGGGTATTCGATATGTGTGTTTGATGTAAAATTCTTAGTGTAGGGCTTGTCTTTTGATGATGTGATTTCTAACCTTGTTGCCTTTTGGATTGCATCTTCAAGTGTTGTAGGATCGAAGGCACTTACCGTACCCTTATTGATTGTTTTAACCCTTCTACAAATAGGTATTTGAGTCTACTTTGAGAAACCTCGGGTACCATGACTGATAGTTTTTGGAATTTAGTGGCATAATCTTCTACAGTTCCATGTTTTAGTTGTGTTAGTTCTTTAAAGTACCAGCAGGGTGTTTTTGATCAAATCTTTTGATAAGCCTTTGTAATGTCCCCTTTTGGGATAACCTTAATGCTTGCCCTAGAAACACAAGTTAATGCAATTAGGGTTACAACTCACCAATCTTGGGTTAGGTCCTGCAATCATGTTAGATAATATTGGAATATAATTCATATAATCAAACATATATAATAAATGTTTTATCTATTTAAATCATGTAAATATCTAACTATTTCAAATAATATAATTCACACAATATCATAATGCACATTGGAAGTTGAATCGTAATGGGACTAGGATGAGAAGCATGATAGTTCCGCCCAAAGCTATCCACACCAAGCCCAAGAGCGGATATACCATCCCTCTTGGCCCTCAAGTGGCACACATAGTCATCCAACATGGGGTGGCATACTTGGTGTACAACTTGTATCTCCATTCCCTACCCTTGCTGCCTTATCCATCCCTCTTATGATTGAAACCCCTCAAATTCATCTTGATAGCCAATCCATGTAGAGGTTGGGGAAAAAGGCTACCATAGGAGGCCCGTAGACATCCTCTCCCTAAGCCCAAGGGCGGATATCACCCCCTTGGCTCTAAATGGCACACACAGTCATCCATCATGGAGTGGCGTACCTAGTAAGAAGTCTAGTATCTGCTCAACCTACTGGTATCTCCTCTGCTCCTCCCCATGGTTGTTTGATGAGTATAATAAGTACAAATAGCAAAATATATAATTACATGCAATCATCATGATAGAGCATACCACAATAGTTATTAACACATAAGATGGCAATATTCTAAGATGAAAACATATTAACCAATGCTGACTTCTGCCCATGTCTGCTGAGAGCAGATAATTATGTTTGATCTGCTCCAATTGCCTTGCTGTTCGATCTGTTTTAATATTCAAAAGATATTGTTCCCTTATTGACTTATTATTTGTCTTCATACATCTCTTATTGGACTATCTTCTTCTTAACCCATACTTCTTGATATCTGCTCTATATTCCAATGATATTCCTTTCTTTCAATCTACTGTCTGTACTCAGATTTCTAATTGTTTTTCTTGATGCCTTCAATAAAGGAATTGACCTCCCTTATATCTTCATATGAGAAGACACATCTCTTTGAAAGATGCTATCCTTTAGAAAGGACATGTCTCTTTGTTGAGAGATAATTGCTGCCTAAACTCTGCCCTCTTTCTTGTTAATGAAGCGTTGCCTTTTAGGGGATAGAACCGCTGCATTTAATTAGGAATAATCGCTGCTGCTTAATAAATCGTTGCTTTTTCCTTGCATTAATAATAAATCGCTGCTATTAGTATTCCTAGTCGGCCCTGGCCTTAAATGAGTCTTAGTCAGCCCTATTTTGAATTGAATTGCTTATTTAATTTCCCTCTATTACAATTGGCCCTTTTTAAATACGTTATTGCTAATTCACTCCTTAATATAGGTCGGCTATTTTTTATGATATCTGACCGCCTGTTTTATTTATTTATGAGGCTGTTGTTTGTAATAGTTAAGGGCTGCTAACCCTAGTTTAGCGGGGGCATGACAGACTTTGAGTGAATTAATCATAAGTGGTTATGTGTTGGTGGCCTTGGGTAACAAGGCCATGATGCCACCAATCATAGGCTATTTCTTCCAAGTGGAGTATGGCAAATTTAATAGCATCACCCTCTGTCATAGGACTAAGTGAGAGGTAGGTGTCCATCTTGTGGATCCATGAACGTGCCGTGACTTTCCCGGATCCATCAAAGTTGGGAAGGTTCAATTTACTTACCCTTTGTCTTAAATCTTTGTTGGGTTGTCTCCTTTCTTTTCTACAGGTGGTTTGTGATCTTGTATCACAATATGCCTCAATTGAGATATCTCTCTTAATTTCGGGGCCTAACCTTGAGTATGTCGTAGCATATTCATCAAAGTTATTAATTTGTGTATTGTTTCCTTCTTCCTCACTTGTTGACCCTCCCCTAGGTAAGAATGATGGTCTTGTTGCTCTAGGTGTTGATATCCTTGAATGGTTAGAGTTGGCATCTCTCCCATTGGTTTGGTTGGGTTGTGGGTTATTGTTCATGTTTTGAATAGTTTGGAGAAATAGATGTCATTCTCTCATATTTGCTGCATAAAGGTTTGGGTTGTGTGCTCCACGAAGGTTCTTAGTTCATTTCTCATTTGTTCCCCCATTGTGTTGTTTTGTGTAGAGTTACTGGTGGCTGCAAGTTTCTTCTTTTCTCTCTCTAAGGCCTTTGGGCTCTTTTGCTAAGTTGCATCCACTAGCTTTTGCCCCTCAGGTTGGCAGGACCGATGCTCTGATACCACTTGTAATCTCCCCCTATTTGGTATACTTAGAATTCTTTCCTAAAATCACAATTTCCAAGTAAGAGATATATTTTATCCAAATCACTACTTTTGATAGACTCTAGTTTAACCCTGCAAAAATGTTAGCCAACGATTCATAATATAATATAATTAATTGATCATTTGTATTGTTACATCCATTACATTATTTGAGATATATATATATATATATATATATATATATATAGATCTAGATGAGTAACTCACAATGCTGATTCTAAATTATTATCCCCTCAATAATCAATCATTGGGGAAGATTAGAGAGGAACCTCAATAGGGTGCTAGGAGTCTTTCTTGCTTCTAAGCCCAAGGGTGGATAGTCAACCCCCTTGTCTACTTAGCAAGGAATCTCTTCCCCCCTTCATGTACTTCCAACTCTTCTTCACATGAACGAATTATAGAGGCATTAATAATTTAGATTGTTAATGCAATATGAATTACAACTCCAATGAGGTTCTATAGGAAATACATGGGATTGATATATTCAAATATATACATTAAGTAGCATACCACTATCTATGCAACTATGTTATTTTTATAGCCACAAAATGCAGATGTAATAGTTTGGTGTGCAAATAATTATTCTAATCGACCTGCTGTAGATATCAGTCTGCAGATTATCTTCAATGCAGTTCGATGCCTCCCTCCTTGGAATGTTTCCCTTTTTATAGCCCACGGAGGGGAAGAGTCATAACCATTCGTTATGTTTGTCCCTAAGGGACACGTCCCTCTTGACTGATTGCTGCCTCTTCAACCAATCAGTGCCTTCTTTAAACATATCTACCCTTTCAATGAATTGATACCTCTTAAAGTGTCTTTTGGAGGAGGTCGTGGATTATGGAGTGCCATGTAGGGTATTTTTTGGATGTAATTATTATTATTATTTTCTCACCCAGATCGCCGGTCCTTTTATCTCCCTTGGGGATGTGATTTATTCCCTTGTTCTTTCACGGGGGCATTACAAGAATCTCTATAACTTCGAAGCCATGCTTAGATTCTTTTGCAAAGAAGACATATTGTTGCAATATCTCTCTAGTCATCTTCCCAAATTTGATTGTAGATCAATATATGGTCAAAAAATACCAAAACAAATTTTCTCACTAGGCATCGAATACCTGATTCATAACTGATTGGAAAGTCGTTGGAGCATTTGTTTGCTCGAATGCATGATCAGGAACTCATAGTGCCCACAATGACACATGAGGGCTGTCTTGTGCACGTCATCATTGCGTAGACGAATTTGATGGTGGCTAGACCTCAATTCATCTATCTTTTGAAAAGTAGACAACTCCATGCAATTCATCGATAAGCTCATCAATCTTGGGAATAGGATATCTGTGCTTGATTGTCTTCTTGTTCAAGGTCCTATAATCTATACCAAAATGAATTTCCTAATAAAATTAGACCAAAAGAATAATTAATTTACTTTCCAGGCAAAATTGAGACCAACAGATTTATCTTCTTTTTTCTCCACAACATCAAAATAACCACAAAAAGTCCAAGGGATTGTAGGAAGACCTGAACATAACCACAACCACAAATCAGACCTTGTCTTGTAATCATTAGGAGCATAAACAAAACAGATACCAGACTCTCTCTCATTCTTGGACAATTTAATCCAACAACTCTAGAGTATAGGGAAAAACCATTGTCAAACACATAGTTAGCCAAACTCTTGTGAACAAGAATCACAGTACCACCTCTACCTTTATGGCACTCAGAAGCATAGGAAACCAAGTCAAGCCAGATAAATTTAAGAGCACAATCAAGAGAGAAACTGACTTGACTTCTTGCAAGCATTAAATATCAAGATTATTAATAGATTTATAAAGGTTTTAATTACAAATCTCCTTTCATATGCCTCAATCCCTTTTACATTCTAACTCACCACCTTCATAAATGAAAGAAAATTAAGGATTGGAAGGACCTCCCTCCTCTACATAAATTTTCAAAACAAGGGGTGAGCTTAATACCCTATTTTCAAACCCATCATTAACACCCCTTCCCTAAAACCGTCATTGAAACTAAACAGAGTGGCCAAATCATTAACAATCTCTTGATCACAAATCATAGAATTATGACCAATTTCATGTTGATCCTCAACAACATTTCAGTGCCTTTGAGCAGAAGGTTGTTTGGCAACTTTCTCAAACAGATTAGGATGGTCGTTACCAGTCTCCATCAAGAAAGGAACTGGAGAAACCTTCCTTTTTAAGGGATATTAAAAAATAGTAAAGCTTGGGTTGGAACCACCCCGCTTTTCATTAAAAATGTTAACATCATTAGAATTTGGCTCAAAAGGAACTAAAACCTTATCAAAAACTTCATTGTTATCACGATTATAATCAAGAACTTCTTTTTTATCAACTTTAGCATTTTTACCCCTGTTCTTAAAATTAGGACAATTCATCCTCACATGTCCATTTTTATAGAAAAAACAAGAGCACAAACCTCCCAACCCATTTATCCTACAACAAACTTATTTACCATGTAGTGCGAAAACAATACTATCTAGGCATTCCATGGAAATGTCCAAAGAATTAAAAACCCTGGCATTCATATGAGGTGAAGAAGATCTGGCATCTTCTTTTTTAATTACTCCCCTAGTGATTTTAATAGTTAAGATAGCAAAAACCACACATTAGGGGGAATGCACAAATTTCTATCCATGTTGAAGAGCAATAGAAAATAAACTCCTCTTGAACCACCAGATCCCAAGCAAAACTCCTAAAATAGACTTACCCACATTCCAAAATTGTTTGGCAATGGCTCTCTTTTGCATTTTATTACTCGAGGCATATAAAAAGTAAAACCTCTCTTAACCACCTTGCACATATTAACATATAGACCCAATTTATTGTTAGAATATTTTGTCATTGATGTCAAGGTTGAGCTGCTTGGTTGTGTGCTTGAGCTGCCTACCTGCTTGCTTGAGCTATCTGTTTGTTTACTTGACTGAGTGTTGAGCTATCTGGTTGTCTGCTTGAGTTGGTTGAGCATCTTGAGCTCCTTGGTTGCATACTTGAGCTGCCTGTGTGCTTGGTTGAGCTGGGTGAGTGTCTACTTCAGCTGGTTATGTGTCTACTTAAGCTACTTGTGAGCTTACTTGTCAATTGCTAAATCATTAAGTTTGCCTAATCAGCATTGTGTCAGTTTGAAAAGTCTATCCAAGTAAGCATTGAAAAGTCTAATCCTTTATGAGGCTCGATTTCTTTATAAGGCAGCAAATAGTTTCTATGAGGTTCGATTCTTTTTATGAGGTGGTTTCATGTTGATAGATGGCAGTAAATTTCTTCCTTGGTCTGACATCTCTATTTATGTTGAAGACAACTTGTGAATGAGAGACATCTTTGACCTTTCTTTGTATGTGAGACGTGTTTTCTCTTTGGCATCGCAGACCATGTTATCTTGTATTATTTGTGGGCGGCTATAGGAGACTCAATGATTATATATTGTTTCTAGGATCTTTTTTTAGTGTGACGACTCTTTATCCTTGGACAGCAAATTAAGTTCGGGTTATTGCTGGAGTCGACTGTTTAAAGGAACGTTGATATATAGAGTAAGGAGTGGATCTATCTTTGGAAAACTGATTATGCATGTTATCGGGTCTTTTAAGTATGCGATGGTTTTGAATTTGAGATGTTTTTGTCTTCACCTGGCGGTTTGTGGCTTGTTTCAGAGGCATTCAAAAAATATTATTCGTGTTGCAAGATATTTCTTTTCTAAGAGCTTTTGAAGTTTTAAAAATAGTGATCGATGCATTTTGTCAGTGTGAAGAAGAGTATGAGGGTGTATTGCTCGATCCTTTTTGAAAGTCGATTGTAAAAATGAATAGGATGCTTGAAGGAATCGAATGACAGAGTTTGAATGGTTGATTTTTAAGCTTGTAACGTCTTATTTATATCTTCTGAATTTGTTGTTTCTATTCTTTATTCCCTGCCAGTCACAGAGGTTGTTGCAATGTGTTGAGGCTTAGATTATTATTGGACATGTTAGTGAATGGAGGCATTTTTTTATGAGAAGCTGTGCCATTGTCTTTATCATTTTTCTGAGCAGTGGTTTAAGGTGTGGTTATTAAACTGTCTCTTTACTCCTTGATTTAGTTGGCTTCTGAATGAGTAACAGGTGTGTGGGTGCCATCGTGGTCCTGCTTTTAACAATATACTTCACCTTTCTTTGGCATGGGATATTTTGTTGCATAGGTTGTGTATTAAAAACGATTTCATTATTGCAATAAAAAATCAAAGGTAGTGGTGAAGGTGGCATTAATGTTTATTTCTAAGTGAGTGTTTATTGAGGCAACTTATATACTAGGTGTGACGGCTACAAAAAATGAGTCGGGCTTTTATTGAGAAGTTCATGAGTAGTATGGGTATGTTGTGCACGTAAAGAGGCATTATTCAGAAACAACACCTGGATATCTATGAAGTCGAGCTCCTTGTTTTGTTCGCCAGACATATTGTATGGTCCCCAATGTATTTTGGTGAAATGCTTATTATATGTTTTTTTGTAATGGCGTGTGATGGCTCTTAAATCACTGACTACCTATGCTTAGTGTAATGGCTTCATCATTAGGTGTTGTCGGTGTTGATCTTCCTGAGTAGAGTATGTGTGAATATCTTTTGGATACGAGGCTGTGTTAGTTTTTGTGTGTCAGCCACAGTTTATCCTTCATGATTTCAGATGTATTAAGAACAAAAAGATGGTGCTATCGGGTTTCTCTGTAGCGGCGGAGTTATCCCTGTACATGTCTATGTGAAGTGGCAATGTCAGAAGAAATAAAAGACTACTCAAATAAGGAAATCGCTTGTAGCAGTTTCAATAATCAAGCTAAGTTTTGTGCGGGCAATAAGAGACGGCATGCAGTTTTTATTGAAGTCGATGATTGTGGCTGAGTTAGTGGTGTCTTAAGAAGAATTTAATTGCTACAACGATGAAGATGTTTCCATTTTATCTCCCGTAATTGATGCTATGTAGTATGTCGTGATCTTTCTAAAAAAACTTTTACTCCTTGATTTCTTGGCGTCAGTTTCTGAAACCTATTTAGTTTCAAATAGCCTGATATTTTCAATAGGATCTTTCAGAATTCTATTGAGGGTGGCTAATTTGAGGGCAACTGATTTTGTTCACCAAATTTTTTTTTGTATTTTTTTTGGATGGAGTTACTTCGTCTTTACAGAATGGTTTTTTTGGTGTGATAAGGTAGTGAGCTTTGGGTATGAAGTTATTTTTTTTAAGGTGCTGGTAGTTAGAAGCAGGGGGTGAGATATCTGTTGTGACGTTCCTTTGTTGAACAGTTAAAAAGGAAATGGTTTAAGTTTTCTTATTGCACAAAATTGAATGAAGAGGTGCAACTTGGTATTCTTGTTGAGCAGATCGGGGATTGGTGAATGTTCTTTCTGAGTTGAGCATGTGAAGATTTTTGAGCATATTGGAGTTGAGATAAGTGATGCATATTTGTGTTGTGAATCAGAAAGTGAATTGGACAGCGTGTATGTGCATGAGATTTTCAATGCTTGAACAGTATTTTGCAGATTTGTATTCGAAGTCTGGAGTTGGTGCTTCGGTGTTTTTGGAGTTGGTGCTTCGAAAGAGAGTTGGTGCTCTTGGTGGGTTGGTGCTCTTCTTTGTAATTAGGGTTGGTGGCCTTTGGAGATAAATAAAAGCAATATTTTGCCGTGGTTTTTTACCCAAAAGGTTTTCCACGTAATCCCAGTGTTCATCTTGCATTAGTGTTTTATGTTGCTTATTTTTGATCTGATTTCTGATTTACATGATTAATCTGGTTTAAAGTTTTTAAAAAGCTGAAATACTGATTCACCCCCCCTTCTCAGTATTTCTTGTGTGCTCTTCATTTTTTCTCCCATACAGACATTAAAGTCTAGTAGTTATAAATCTGTTCTTAGTGAATAGTTTTGGCTCAACATTGATTTCAAGCTTTAATGAAGGCATAGAAGTGCCTAAACATTTTGGTGTTGTTGGGGATAGTGTCAAGAACTTGTTGATTGCCTGGTTTGAGTTAGGATTAGTATCCTAGGGGTAGAGCTGAGACAGTAGTTGACATTGCTTTGTTGTCTTTGGGTTATACTGTTTGGAGTAGGCCCTATAGATACATGAATTGTAGAAGAGATAGTAAAGGTAGGTTTCTTCCAAATAAATTTGTTAATTACAATGGTACAAGAATAGTTCAAAGTGACACAGAGGCAAAGGAGCAATCCATTGCTAAGATTATAAAACAAAATGTTGAAACTGCTGAAAACGAAGAATCTAATGTCCCCTATTTGGTATACTTGAATTCTGCCCTAAAATCGCAATTTCCAAATAGGAGACATGTTTATTAAATTACAACTTTTGATAGACTCTAGTTTAGCCAATGATTCATAATATAATATAATTATTTGATCATTATTTGACATATATATATTGATCTAGATGAGTAACTCATAATGCTGATTGTAAATTATTATCCCCTCAATAATCAATTATTGGGGAAGATTAGAGAAGGAACCTCAAGAGAGTGCTAGGAGTCTTTCCTGCTTAGCAAGGAATCTCTCCCCCTCAATCATGTACTTCTAGCTCTAGGAACCTCAAGAGAGTGCTAGGAGTCTTTCCTGCTTAGCAAGGAATTTCTCCCCCTCAATTGTTGAACTTCCAGCTCTAGGAACCTCAAGAGAGTGCTAGGAGTCTCTCCTGCTTAGCAAGGAATCTCTCCGCTGCAATATCCCCAATGGGGATCTGCCCTAAAGTTCTGATTTTTATTTCTGCTCAAACCCTAATTCTGATTTCTGATTTCAAACAAAATATCACAGCGAACATACAAGTTCCCAAACATGACAAATAAACATGCCAAATGATGCTACCAATTGATATTCATATCAAACATGAAATCCACCATGAAAAACACAAGACAGGGCATCCAAATGCAACATGTTTGGTTTTCTGTAGATAACTTCTGCTGCTACAAAACCAAATATTCTGGACTAATTTTACAAGGAACTCAAGGGCTCAAACATGCCCAACATAAGCCCAATTTTCTGCTCTACAAATCAGATCTGAAACTATAATTATACATACCAAATATATGCAAAATAGTCTTCAAATATTAAACCCTAGCTGGGCGGAATTCCTCCTTGGTAAGTGCTTAGGGTTTGTTGCTAATGCAAAGTTGCCCTCCAAAGGTGGGTGCTCAGGTCTGCTCCAAGTGGTGCTCCAAATTAGGGCAAAACCCTAGTGCAATCTGCTCACAAAATGCCACAATAATGCTGCTCCAAATCTGATCATCAAATCTGGTTATGCAATGATGCTCCAAACCTCCAATTGTCTCCAATGAAGTGCAAATAGAACTCCGTTATGAGTCCTCCACAAGACGAGCTATGTTTTCATCCAACTCACTGTACTCACAAGGGTTTTCGCCCTTGGAATTAAAGCCCAACCAAAGTTGCAGCCAAAGAGAAGAATCTCCAAATGAAAAAATGATATGAATGGATGCCAAATGACTTGCACTTTACTTTCTTTTATAGCCCTCCCAAAGTAACCTTAACAAGGCTGACCTCCTTTATTTTATTTTATATTTTATTAATTTTTATTTATTTATTTATTTTTCCACACTTGGCCGACCCCAATAGAGTATTCTTATTTTATTTTATTTATTATTTATTTAAAATATTATTATTATATTTAATTAAAATATGAAAATTAGTGTTCAAAAACACTTTTTCCAGCCCTTGCAAAATTTGAATTTCAAATCAAATTGGGGACATGGCATCCCCCTCAATCGTTGAACTTCTAGCTTTTCTTCCCATGAATAAATAATAGAGGCATTAATAATGTAGATTGATAATGCAATATGAATTACAATCAACCGTCATAGAGGTTGGAAAGGAAATCGTAATAGGGTGCTAAAAAATCCTCCTATCTAAGCCCAAGAGTGGACACTCTCCCTCTTGGCCACAAGTGGCAGGCACATTGGACATCCAGCATGTGGTGGTCTACTTAGATGACATTCTCGTATCTGCTCCCTTTGCTTGTATATCCGCTTCTCCTCCACAATTATTGATTCTACTATTCATACTTATATTAAAGAGTCATAATTACTTATAGGACTCAATAATTGCTGCAAGCATCATTATTGCATAATCGTGATGATATATATATATTCCATATATATATAATTATTCTTTACTTATATCATTTAGTATTCATATATATGTTTATATAATTATTCTTTTCTTATATTAGTATTCATATATATATATTCTTTACTCATTGCATATTATTCATTATAAAATTTATCTATATCTATATATATACTTGTATGCTTATCAAATAATATATATATATATATATATATATTAAATGGCTTTATTTCCAATGCATATCACAGATTGCATCACTGTTGCTGCTGTTCTAAGAAATAATCCCCTTCTTATTCATTCATATCTCTCCTTTATACCCTCCTCATAGCTCTTCATAAAGAGAGGTGTTCCTTGTAAGGGAGATGTCTTTATTGAAGGGAGGTGTCTAAATGAAGCTATTTCATTTTCATGTTTAATCGCTGGTCTTTACGCTGCTCTTAAATCATAATTAAATAAACTTATTTTTTATTAAGATCACTGCCTTCGCTGTTACCTTTAAATGCAGCACTCCTCCTTATAAAGTCTGCTTTTAATTATAATGGATCGCTGCCTTTGTTCATTATTATTGAATCGCTGCTATTTCTAATATATGTATTATTTATGTTTATATATTATCTGTTTCTTATTTTATTATTATATTTATATTAGTTTTTTATATGTGTTAATATTCAGAGTATTATAATATTATAATAACAATATTTAAATTGCTAATATTTAAATTTATATTTTAATATTTACATTGTCATTTATTTTATTTTATTTTTTATTTTCATTTTAATGTTCAGGTTTTAGTGTTGCAATTTCGGGAGCATGATTGTCCACCCCGCCCAAGATTGCTTGTCCTCAAGCAATCACAACTAAGATTTGTAAATTTTTAAATATTGCTCCTTTTTGTGATGATATTAATAAGTTTCCTCTTTTTTCTTCCCAAGGAGCCCTTTGATTTAGTTGTGTATATTGTTCCTAACCCTCAAGATGGCAGGAACATTTCTTTGATACCAATTGTAATGTCCCCTTTTTGGTATACTTAGAATTCTGCCCTAAAATCGCAATTTCCAAATATGAGACATGTTTATTAAATTACAACTTCTGATACTCTATTTTAGCCAATGATTCATAATCTAATATAACTAATTAATCATTATTTGACATAAATATATTGATCTAGATGAGTAGCTCATAATGCTGATTCTGAATTATTATCCCCTCAATAATCAATCATTGGGGAAGATTAGAGAAGGAACCTCAAGAGAGTGCTAGGAGTCTTTCCTGCTTAGCAAAGAATCTCTCCACCTCAATCATGTACTTCCATCTCTAAGAACCTCAAGAGAGTGCTAGGAGTATTTCCTGCTTCGGAAGGAATCTCTCGCCCTCAATCATTGAACTTCCAACTCTAGGAACCTCAAGAGAGTGCTAGGAGTCTTTCCTACTTAGCAAGGAATCTCTCCCCCTCAATCGTTGAACTTTCAGCTTTTCTTCCCATGAATAAATTATAGAAGCATTAATAATGTGGATTGATAATGCAATATGAAGTACAATTATCAACTGTCGTAGAGGTTGGAAAGGAAATCACAATAGGGTGCCCAGAAATCCTCCTATCCAGGCCCAAGAGTGGACATTCACCCTCTTGGCCACAAGTGTCAGGCACATTGGACATCCAACATTTGGTGGTCTACTTAGATGTCATTCTCGTATTTGCTCCCCTTCTTTGCATATCCTCCTCTCCTCCACAATTATTGATTCTAATATTCATACTTATATTAAAGAATCATAATTACTTATAAGACTCAATAATTGCTGCAAGCATCATTATTGCATAATTGTGATGATATATATATATATTCCACATATATAATTGTTCTTTGCTTATATCAATTACTAATTAGTATTCTTATATATGTTTATATAATTATTCTTTTCCTATATTAGTATTCATATATATATATATATTCTTTACTCATTGCATATTAGTCATTATAAAATTTATCTATATCTATATATATATACTTGTATGCCTATCAAATAATATATATATATATATTAAATAGCTTTATATTCCAATGCATATCACAGATTGTATCAATGTTGCTGCTGTTCTAAGTGCAGATCCTATTTCTTAATAATCCCCTTCTTATTCATTCATCTCTCTCCTTTATGCCCTCCTCACACCTCTTCATAAAGCGAGGCGTTCCTTGTAAGGGAGATGTCTTTATTGAAGGGAGGTGTCTAAATGAAACTATTTCATTTTCATGTTTAATCGCTGCTCTTTACACTGCTCTTAAATCATAATTAAATAAACTTATTTTTTATTAAGATCGCTGCCTTTGCTGTTAACTTTAAATGCAGTGCTGCTCCTTATAAAGTCTGCCTTTAATTATAATGGATTGCTGCCTTTGTTCATTATGACCGAATCGCTGCTATTTCTAATATATGTATTATTTATGTTTATATATTATCTGTTTCTTATTTTATTATTATATTTATATTAGTTTTCTATATGTGTTAGTATTCAAAGTATTATATTATTATAATAACAATATTTAAATTCATATTTTAATATTTACATTGTCATTTATTTGTTTTATTTATTTATTTGAATTTTAATGTCTGGGTTTTAGTGTTGCAATTTCGGGGGCATGACAAAGAAGATACAATTTGTAAATGTAAGCAAATCTTTTCACAAATAGGATCCTAGAACCTAAGAATAAACTAAGGTCTGAAAATCTGTGTAAGAAAGTTCTAAGTCAAAAATGTGATTTCCAGATTTCTTCTAAATGCGAATGTGCTGATTGCAGAACATTAATTGATTTCGATGTTTGCATTCAATGTTTGAATTCCTATTTGAATGTAGAGAGGCTCGCCTCTAAGGGATGCGTCCCTTGAGAGGACGTGTCCCTTTGGGCGTGCGGGCCTTCTCTACAGCCGGATATCAGTTAGCTTAACTAACTTAACACATATACCCCCTCACACATGGCGGATATATATCATAAGAATTCCGATTTTAATTTCAATATGAATTTCGAAAATCATTTATTAAAATTCGATTTTATACATGCATTATAAAATTCGATTTTACTTATTAGAAATATTAAATATGAAGAGCAATTTATCATATATAAAAGATTAAGGTGTTTATAGCGATCATAGTTTTATATCTGACCAAAGCTACAATTCATCAACACTCCCTCTTAGCTAGGGAAGATATTTCAAATCAAATAAGTCAAGATATCACCTTCACACGTGATATCGAAGATATGATATGCTTTCTCAATGTTGTCAAGTCACATGACATTCTTCATAACACATCTTCATTATGGTATGTGCACTAACATCAAGTCACATGATGTCTACCATAATTCATGGCATATCCACGGATATAAATATCCACCATGATTATCTCTTTAAGGATCACAATGATCTTCAGATGATATCAAGTCCCATGATATCCATCAAAAGTGTCCAAGAGATACTATCATGACATGTCCACAGATATCAAGTCACATGATATCTATCATGATAGTTTATCATTGTAGAGTCGTCACTTTACAATGTCAAATACAAGTGTTCATTATCAGAAAGATCGTCACCTTTCGATAATGTACACAAGGGGAGTAGGCCCATAAAGTCATGGAGTCACACACATGACAAAAGAGTTTTCACATTAAACATCTTTATATATTAGTACAATTATAAACAATTTGTATTTCAAACATAAATAACAAATTACATTTCAACCATACCAAGTTTCTTCCTGAAGTGCTCTACCTTGATCCGGGAGAGAGGCTTGGTGAGAATGTTTGCAGTTTGATCATTTGTACTAATATACTCCAACTGGATCACTTTCCTTTCCACCATATCTCTTACATAATGATAGGGGATCTCAATGTGCTTAGATCTGTCATGAAAGACAGGATTCACAGAGAGTTTTATGCAACTCTAATTATCACAATGAATAATTGTAGGATTCAAGGGCTCACCAAAGAGTCCCACAAGCAATTTACGAAGCCACATTGCTTCTCTTGCTCCCATTGAGGCTGTAATGTATTCAGCTTCCGTTGAGCTCTGTGCAACTGAAGATTGTTTTCTGCAAATCCAGGTGATCATAGCCGATCCTAAACTGAAGCAACATCCTGATGTGCTTTTCCGATCGGTTACACTTCCAGCCCAATCTGAATCAGAGTACCCATGAAGATCTAGTTGATCATTCTTGTAAAGAAGACCATATCCAATAGTGCCTTGAAGATATCTCAAAATATGTTTTACAACCATTAAGTGAATTTCCTTTGGTTCACACATGAACTGGCTGAGAACATTTACTGCATAGCAAATATCAGGTCTGGTGTTAACCAGATACATCAAGGATCCAATCATCTGTCTGTAAAGGGTTGGATTTGCACATTTGGATTCTGCTGCTGCTTCTCTCAATTTGTGAAGATTGGTTTCCATAGGTGTAGACATTGGTCTACAGTCCAACATTCCAAATCTTTTCAGAATGTCAATAGTATACTTCCCTTGGTTTAGTATAATGCCTTCTGATTTCTGCCATACTTCCAAACCGAGGAAGTAGTGTAGAATACCCAAGTCTTTCATGTCAAATTCAGAAATTAGATCCTGTTTCCCTTGAGCAATGAGGTGATCTTCTCCTGTGATCAGCAGGTCATCAACATATAAAATAATTATAAGCATATCACCTTTGATTACCTTGAAGTAGAGATTGGAGTCAACATTATTTTTGGAAAATCCTAATCCCAAGAGATAGCTGTCAATTCTTTCATACCAGACCTTGGGAGCCTGTTTAAGTCCATAGAGAGCTTTCTTCAGCCTGCACACATGTGAGTTAGATTTATGTATCACAAAACCTTCAGGCTGTTCCAAATAGACTTCCTCTTCAATGGTTCCATTCAGGAAGGCAGTTTTCACATCCATTTGATGGATCTTCCAACCTTT